>JAPKLW010002239.1:82797-102687 GCA_026898455.1 Plectranthus barbatus
TACGGGTGTAAAAATTTATTTGGCTAACCGCTAAACTGCAGTTATCAGCCCCTCGCATTATTTCTAAAATGCGCAGGTTAAGAGAAGACTTGGAGTAGAGTATGAGGTAGCAGAGAAGTGGAGCTGAAGACTCATCTTTTGTAATAGTTAAATGCGGAAGTGTGTATCTTCATATACATACTTCCTTGATAACTTTCCGCTGCTAGACTCAATGTCTTTTGTTAGACTTTTGTTATCTTCAATCTTGTTAAAACTCTGATATTTGGTTTACTCAAGAAGCTATGATCCCTTCTTGAGGAGGCACCTTTGTTATCTTTTGCTTAACTTGGGATAAGTGTGATGGTTTCTATTTTATTCGCTTGAACTCTTCTTATTGATTGATATCTCAAGTGCAAGTCTCGTATCCGATGTGCCTCATTGCTTTGATTTATATCATGTTATTAAATCGGGGCGTGACAAATAATAAATAGATTTAGCTACTAAGCTTTTTTGTCTTCCTCTCCATCACATATCAAATGGATTCAACAAAGGAATCTGTGTTTCTCCACTTTACCTATGCCTTTGTTTAATGAAATTGTATATTTTGTGGGAAATTATACGCCAAATTGGTACATTCTTGAAATTTATTCTCAACTTCTTAAAATAATTTGTACTCCTTACAATGCACAAGGCAATAGCACATTACTAGAAGGTCTCGCCATGAGGTATGTTCTCTTAATGGCTAAGCATTATTGTGTAAAGGCACAAATGATTAAGAGTAACAACACCACGCTTATAGCAACAGTGAATGGACACGTGAAGCTGGATGTGTAGGATGTGTATAGTGATATTTTGGTTGAGGATATTAGAGACATCGTAAAGGAGATTGGATGCACCCGGTTTGAATTTATCCCAAGAAAAGGCAATCAAGTGGTGCATAATATAGCAAAAGGTCCAGATTTTATTTCTATTGAAAATGCTCCTGAAAATTTGCTTTCTTGTCTTGCAGAAGATGTAGCAGCATAGTCCCTTGGTTTGGCTGAACTTTGTTGTATTATTCTAAAAGTCTAAATGAAAGCTTTGTTTTACACTAAAAAAAAATTGTACTCCTTTGTCATATGTGGATATCCATAGCTAAGAATATACTAGTATTGGATATGTATACTTACTAGTGCCACATTCTCAATATATATCTCTCAATGACAGTTCATATATATTTTAGAAGTAAGTCTTCATTATATGAATACATAAATGACCCTTTTATTCAAACTTTTGGCAATTGCATGACAGGTAGCTTCCACTTTGTCGATACTCTACCGTGAAAGTGAAATCTTGTTATACAAATTATTAGGATTGCCTCATTGAAGTACTTCATACATCTCAATTCCTATTGTAGAATCAATATACACATGCTAAACATTGCAACTCAATATTATTTTAATTTTGTATGAACTATGTTCAACATACGATTTGTGTATACTTTTAGATGTAAGTCTTCATTATATGATCACATAAATGACCCTTTCATTTGAACTTTCGGCAATTGCATGACAGATAGCTTCCACATTGTCGATACTCTACCGTGAAAGTGAAATCATGTTAAACAAATTATGAGGAGTGTCTGATTGAAGTACTTCATACATCTTAATTCCTATTGTAGAATCAATATCCACATGGTAAACATTGCAACTCAATATTTTTTTAATTTTGTTTGAACTATGTCGAACATACGATTTGTGTATAATTTTTTGAAATCGCTTCTTCCGTTCAAAAGATGAAAAACATTTGATCACCTTACGTTTTTACACACAATCAACATGTAGCTCCTTTTGGACCTTGTTGCTAATAGAAATTTTGTATTGATCTACAAATATTTTCAATGTACTCCTCGATGTAATATAACCATCAAAGAAATTATGCATTAATTCACTCCCATGTGTAGATACACTACCAGCCCAAAAAACATGATCCAAGTAAACTTTTCCCCTGCTATGACGATCGCAATACAAGTCTTTAAGCTATCTATTATTAGCTAGATTATGCTACCTCACAAATTCGGACCACCTACATTTAAATCCATTAATGGTGAGACTACTTTATATTATAGCTCTAAACTCTGCTTCTTTATAATTACGAATTCCTTTAAATTTTTTGGAGACCTTTGTATCAACATGTCAATAAATGGATAGTGTCGGACATTACTTCATTGATAGCATTCTTAATGCTCTTACATTGATCATTCAACATTACTATAAGTTGAATGTCTCCCATTACTTCCAACTATTTACTAAAAAACCACTTAAATTATTTTGCATCTTCATGTGTTAACAAAACACACCTTAATAATATTGATTGATTGTTGTGACTAATGTCTACTACTGTTGAAAATGCATTTTTTATTGACTAACGAGATAAGTTGTATCAAAACTCACAATATCATGAAACTCCTCATGTGCAACTATGTTGCATGGATGGACCCACATCACATTGCGAAGTCTACCATTGTCATCTATATCCATCAAATAAAAAAAATCTTCCAACTTGTTGCATCATTATAAAAAGTTTATGAATGACTTTCGCAACACCTTCACCGAGTTAGCCTTCTTCTTTGATCAATTAATTTTGTGTAAAAATTTAATGTGCATCCTATAATTTGTGGATTGTCGGTTTGTATGTCACATCCCAAAATATTCCCGTAGATTTTAGGAGTGACAATGATAATCGGAGGAGAAATTATACACAATTATCGAAAGAACAATATCAAACTTGTTGAGATTCTACTCAATACGATAGATAGACATATGGTCACAGAAACAAGGAGGTTCAAGAGTATTCCTCAAACATATTCCTAACGTAGGAATCATCACAAAAATAAGTGGGAATTATATAATAAGTTCAGAAGATGAGCAGCGGAAAATTATGCGTGGAGAAGATGTATATATGAAGATACACATCCACAGGAATGCTCTGACGCTCACCACACCACCTCGTTCCATTCAACCGCTCAACCTACATGTTTAGAAATACATGCAGGGCTCAGTACAAGTACCCAGTGAACAACCCAAATAAAACATACAATATAGGAATAGCATGCCTTTAACATCGGGTAATACATGGAGTTTTATATAAAATAGAAACCATGTATACCAAAATCATTTTATTTTACAAAGCATTGTACACAACTCGATTTCATATTTCGGTGACGCTATCTATTTTTATTATTTGTGACAAGGAAGCAGACCTATTTCCAAACACGAAGCATAGGTGGGAAGAGATAATCTCAACCCCATAGCATCACAGTGCACTAGTCTCGGTATAATCCTTTGAGACCCGATCGATAAATAAATCACATTTGGCCGAAGGCTACAACCTTGCTATTGGATATTCCTCGAGGTTACGACCTCAGAGACAATATTCCACACGAATCCCTCTGATAAATTACATCTGATCCAGAGGAAAACGGATAGGTGCACAAAATTAAAACATTTAAGCATGATTATTCAGTTGAAAATAAATCACATTCTCATACGTTTCATAAAACAATGAGCCCATGGCTCGCAATAGTGTCCACCTTAGTGCCTTAATTAGTTACTGGATTGATTACTCTCGGATTACTAGATTGGCCCGATCGACGTTCCCTTAAAGAGGATTAGGAATTTAGTTAGCGAGTTAGGTCACTAACATAAATCGTCTTTGAAATACTTCTACGGTCGTGGTATAGGTCGAAAGACCTCTCAATATAACCAAAGAACGCTCGTCTATTTATATATTTATTTATTTATTCCAATTGGGAATTTAATTCCTTCGTCATCTCGACTCTTCACCTTACCACGCCTTTTTGAGAAAGGTTAATAACTCGGGTCCTTGTTAAAAAATAACCAACAAGGCTTGGTGGGGGTCTTTTCATTGAGTGCAATTATTTATTTTTCACCTCTATTTGTTTCATTTAAGTCTCGGCGATTTATTGCGCTTCAAAATTTAATAATATTTTGGGTTTAAATAAATTTTAAAATAATTTAAATAATAATTAACCAATATACATTTCTACAAGTGTGATATAATTTATCGAGCCAAAATTTGCACGACATTCCATTTATCTTTATTTATTAATTTTTTTCAAAGTCTGCCCCATAAACGCTTTAATATAAAGTTAAATTTAATAAGTGTCGGCAAATTATATATATAATTTTAAATTTCCATTTTCACATCTCATTTTATTTTATTTATTTCACTTGACCATTTGCTTCAAAGGTGCTTAATTCGTATTTTAATTCATTGTGTGCCATATGCAGTCTCCAATACACGCAACAAATATGGGTGTAGTGTGGTGATGAAATCAGAGTCAGAAGAAGAATAGTTTGAGCGCTAGAACGCGACAAATATGGGTCACACGAAATGAATTTTTCTGGTTCCAGAATGACCTATTATTGTCAACAACTTTGGACTTCAATATCTCCTTGATCCGACGTCTTAAAATAGTGATTCTTGTGCCTAAGATGATCTTCGTTCTTTAAGCTACATTTTGGTGAAGAAAACAATGTTAGAAAGTGAACGAGTACTGCGATGTAACACCATAAATTTGGGTCGCGCGAATGGGTTTCTCTGGATTCCAGAGTTACCTGTTTTCAGTCATCAACTTCAGATCGCGATAACTCCTAGCTCCAATGTCCGAATGGAGCAATTCTTGATTTCACGATTATCTACTAAGTACCAGCTATCATTTGAACGTTGAATCATGCTATGAGGATGAACGGTTTGGGAGATGTAAACCAAGGAAGGTGTGCTTGAGAATCGGCAGACGGGAATTTTGTTTTCTCTCCTCATTCTCGCTCTCCCTTTGCAACTTTTCTTTTCTATCATTTTTTTTACTTAATGAAATATCTCCCTTTCTCAGAATCTGTAAGGTGTAGAATAAAGAGAGACATGATTTGCAAAATCTACAACATGATCTTGGCTAGATCACATGGGATATGAGGCACAGTCTCTTGTACCAAAATATGTCAAATTCTGAATTCTTGCTTGGAGTTGGACGACAGTATCACTAAGAGTAGGATACACTAGGATATAGTAGGATACAATTTTATTTGTTTTGATTTATTTAGATTTTATTTAATTTTGTTAGATATTATAGTATCTAGTTTGGATATTACAAGATATTATAAATATATCTCATAAATTTCATTGCCACACACATATATAATATCATATTATAATATTTAAATTTAATTTGAACATTTAATAAATAACTTTGTCAAAATTAATTATTGTTTAACGCTCGTTATTTGGAATAAATTAATTCAAGTTGTCCAATGATTAAATACTAATATAATATTTTTAACACTTTTATTTCTCGAATTTTGCACGGGCTACTACATTGTACCCCCATTAACCTGAAATTCTTACATTGTCGTAAACTTGCGATGTTATTGACTTATAATTTCTTCTTCATATTGATCATCAAGTTAGGATGAGCCGGTATTAAAATAAAGGGTAAAAGGGTATTTCTCTAAAAGAAGATCAGTAATTCATTCATCTTCCAACACCAAAACGAGCCGAATGAGTAGCTCATTAATCTCCAACTTAAATTTATTTGTTTCTTCTCAGAAATTTGATTTCAAGAGTTCAAGACTCTTTGGAGATGGAGGAACAAACCGTTCACATGATTGCACTCGTTGAGTTCATTTTACTGGTGTCGAAAGGATTTTTTTTTTGTAGAAGTTCTTTTTCTACTAGTCATTGTGAGATTTTCAATGGATAATAAGCGATAAGAAAAGTAAAAAATGTTCAAGGAGTGATTTTTTTCTACAAATAAACTCTAATTTATAATGAAATTAACAACCTTCAAAATTAATAAGTATTGATCAATTTTTACCCTTCAACTACTACGAAAATATGTTGCAGTCTGCTCATTAATTTTGCAACTAATAAATTTATAAATAAATGTCTTAATGTATGATTACCCCCCCCCCCCCCCCCCAAATGAATTGCTTCATTTATGTCATCTATATACAACTTATCATCTTCCAACACGCCACTGCATAACATGCATCATGATATGTACTATATAAAATACCATCGACATGTTTCATGTCTGCATAACATTTGGCTCCACGGCCCACACACAACATTAATCTATATTCTCAAATAACAATTATTGTTAACACTAGGAGCTACATAAAACAATCTTTCTATTAATATTTTTTTTACTTTTTGTCCACATGCACGAATTCTTATTCCAAACAAACGTGGAAACTAAGAAAGATGATTTGTGCAATTGCATCTCTATTAATAATTGATGTAATTTGGCCATTCTCGAAAAACACCACATATTGCTCATTCTCGAGATGGAAACTAAGTCGCTGAACAGGTGGATCTCCAAAGTTAATATCAAATGCATATATTCTCATCAATATTTTATGTTTTTTTGTTGATCTATTATGCTTTGTAAGAATCTAGCAGTGACTATCATTACATTTGTTGATATATTTGAATAGATATATGGCTATAGATTGGTTACACTATTCAATGCTGATGTGACTCACGTACTTTATTAATTAGTTTTCTAAGGCACAATGTATCTATTATCCGAATATATGTTCTTTTTTCTTGATGGTACGACCATTCTTCTTTCTTCGATAAACATGATATTCAATGGCATCAATTATGGTCTCTTCTGCATATCTCTTTGCAAAGTGTTTGGTGCATTTTCCATTTAACATGCACGACGAGTTTTGTTCATTCAATTCCACATATTCCATGTATTATGAAGTTAGAAATTGCATTGTAATACTCTTGATCCACATTCACAACTGGCATTTCAGATAAAATGATTTTATCTATATGTTCGGCCGAAGGCTACTTATGTTATTTACTCAAGAATATTAATATATGTGTATGAGGCAATTTTTTTTTAAAAAAAAATCAATTGTGTAGACTAAACTAATATATAATTAAAATTTATATTTTCAAAAATATAAATTACAAATTAAATTTCTGTAGTAACCCTTCCAAATATTTTATTATGATGTATATCCTTCATCAATTCATCTAATTTCATCTTGAATATTCGAGTAATAATATTTTGTCTATCTTCTACATTTAACCCACGAATATTCAAAAATTGAATTAACTCTGGTCATTTTAGGATTAGAAGTGGATATGACATCCAGCTTACTTGTGTATTGTCATTGCGTCTTGATAATTTTGAATCATGTATCCCGCACCTTCTTTGAAGTTTGATGACAAAAATAACTCTCTTTGCCCTAATCGATGGATTATATTCACCACGTACAACTTTTGTCAACGCTCTGTAAATATCACAATGTAATCTCCTTTGGTTGAATATAATATAGTTCAATCTAGAAGACTCCACCATTGTGTAGACCTCCACAACAAATTATTGGAATAATATCCTCGATGATAATATGTTATTAGATTCTGATATACGTTCATGTAAACAATATGCAGTGAACTCCCTCTAATTTACTTTTTTCATAACACATAAATTATTATTGTTAACCACTAATCATGAAATATCTTCAGTATATCCATATCTCCATATGAAAATAAAATGAGATATTGATGTGCAAGGTAAGAAGGATGTAGCTTGCTTATGTGCAACAACTAATCATGTTTTGATTGAATCATAACATTTCTAGGGCTCATTGCCTCATCAAGATCCCCAACTATAAGAGCAGTAACCCCACTATTAATTGTTGGCAAGTTATAGTTTATTCTATCTCAAATCCTCTGTCTTATCAACTTCAAGTTAATATCTACGCGATTCTCAATTTCTATCTTGACGCAAGGCATCCTAAATGACTTTACCAGTTTATTGTGGATATCATACATGCCAATCAAATCTGATACTACACTCTCTTGTAATCGTTGCTATTTTTAAGCATTTGTCTAATAATTTACAATAAATGTTAAGGTTTATTAACAAAATAACATTAATAATTACTCCCTCCGTCCCATTATATTAGGCACACTTTCCTTTTCGGTCCGTCCCATTTATTAGGCACATTTCCTAAATTGGAAAAAAATTATCACATCTTAATTAAAATTAACTACACCTAAAATGACTTTCATACCCCCACTTTTTACTAAATTGACTACCCTACCCCACCCTTTGGAACCCTAAAACCCAATCCCTCTCCTTCATTTGTTGCGCTGTACCCCTTTCTCCTTCATTGCTACACCGCACCCCCTTTCACTGAACCCTAATTCCTCCGCCGCCCTACTCTCAAATTGATTCACCGATGCGCGCAAATGCTGCTCACTCCGGTGCAACGTCGTCGAAATCACCATTAACGAGTACTCCGGTGCAACGTCGTTGGAATCATCATTAACGAGTACCAGGTGAAACGGGCTCGAGCACACAATAAGAAGGTCGGGCTGGACAACCTCTACGAGGTCGTCTGCAGCAACTTCCTTGAGATGCCTTTCGCCAATAACAACTTCGACGGCGCGTACTCCATCGAGGCCACGTGCCACGTGCCGAAGCTGGAGGAAGTCTACGGCGAGATCTACAGGGTTTTGAAGCCCGGCGCGTACTACGTGTCGTACGAGTGGGTGACGACGAAGCTCTACCGCGGCGACAACGCGGAGCACGTTGAGGTGATCCAGGAATCGAAAGAGGCGACAATTCCGGGGCTTCGGAGCTACAGCGACATCGCCAAATTAATTCTCCATTAGTGTTTTGTTAATAATATTTTATTCACTAATTATTCTTTAAAAATCAATTTGAAACTTCTCTTTGGTTATTGTGCCAACTCCCTCCGTGCCTAATATAATGGGACGGAGGGAGTATGTGATAGATGATATTTTATTTGATATCTAATTTCGTGGGTCGTATATGTATAGTTGTGCAAACCTCGGTGTTGCACCATCCTCCGGTAATAAACTATCAGTATGTCGATAATATTGATCACATAATCTAAAAAATGGAGGTGAACATCCAGTGCTCAAGTTTTTAGCTATTTTTCCACCCATAGACGTAAAAGTGAACATGTTATTGAATTACCATATATCAGTTGGAAGTGTTGTGCAAATGATTTTCAAAGAAAAAATCATTCAACATGATGAAAATTTGTGATTGGAAATCGTTTTTTCCTTCTTTATTCTTTCACCATAGCGAAAAATTGCACTACAGTATGTACAATTGAATAGGATCAACAATATCCAAATAGCTTATCGCATTAAATAAAAAATTATAATTAAAATTATATTTCAATCTGCCTATTCTATTAAGTATTTGTAATTTGTAAAATAAAACAATGACAATATCATTTTTTATAGATTAGTAACTATATAATACTCGAATATATTTAGAAAATAATAACTAAAATTGATACACAATAACAATACAAACCTTTGGTAAAATTAGCATGTGATACTGATATACATATGATAACATGATTCGAAATATGATAATCATAAATATCAGTATCGTCTAACTTACAAGGCTCAACATCATTAGAAATATTATCTATTTTTTTCTCCATTTATTGGTAATATGTACTATTATGTGGCTGTATTATTTCTATAGTCCCAACTATTAGGAATATTGTTAGAAATATTATAACCCCTTGATCTTAATTGTATGTATTTTAGTTTTGGTGCATCAAAGCTAGCATATCTAGTCTCTAGCAACTTAGAATCGTGTCATAAATGTAAAAGTCTTGTATAGGATAATCATATTAGAGTTGTAATAGAACTAGACGAAAGGATCGAAGTTTGCTGAAGAAGTCAGCAAAGCTTGTAAAATCGGAGGCCTGCTGGGTTGGCAGGATCAGTTCCTCCATGGGAATGAGATCGATTGTCCCGTCAGGTCCAACGGGAGGGTTCCTGGTTGGGTTGCTGGTTCTCTCATTGTTACCTGTCATCAATTCAGAGAAAATAATTCCAATGACCCACGGTGGGTGCCAAATGTTGAGGTTCGAATTATCGGGACAAGGAGCCCTTGGAATTCGTTAAATGATAACAAGCAACAACGAAGAAGATTAATCGATAATAAACGAAATAAAGAGAAATTGCAACGATAACTTGATAAGAGCATGTAAATAAACGATATAAAGTGCTAAACAAAGAAGAATCGAGACTGTAGTGCAAAGAAATGTGAATTAAAGAAATGGAGCGTGTGTTCAATTCAGAAATTCTAGGAATAATTAGGCAACATTACAACGTAGTTATTTAGAGCGTAATCAGATGCAAAATTCGAGTTCCCCACTCGTATTTATAGACAAGATAGGGGGTATATTTAACCTAACCCTAACTATGGGCGAGCTCGTGCTCGTCGCAAATCTCAGAACTACTCCGCATTTTTCGGGGTCGATTAGGGCTTCCAACAGTCGCGCGTCACCAGGATTCTAGGGTTTTCTTGTCCGCTTCCTCGCCACTGACCCCTCATCTTGCTCGATGGCAAGGAGCTCAGAGGGTCGGTTCCGACCTCTGGACTTAGACGATTTGGGACTTTGTGTCTCTCCAGGTGGACCTGTGACTCAGGGCCATCGATTACTTGGACCAAATAGCTTATTGGGCCTGGGCCTCGGGGGCCTAGCCCCAACAAGTATATAATTTATTTTTTAAATTATAAATATATTATATAATTTCAATAAGAATCATGTATTATGTAAATCTATTATTTGGTGACAAATAATTTATTAAGTATATTTCTTATATTTAAATTATTCATAATTATTTAATTTTAAATAGTAAATATATTTAATAAAATAGAGTTATGATCAAGTGCTAAAATTAAAGTTTATGCTAAATAGGAATGAATCTCAGCCATTGGATTGATAGTATCAATGGTTGAGATTAAAGCATTAAAGATTAAAAAATTAAGCATGATTTTCGTTCGTGCTTAATTGCTTTATAAATCATGCTTAATTCGATTAAGCATGATTTATAAAGCAAAAAAGCATAAAATCTAGAAAAATATTTTAATCTCAACCATTGTTTTTTTTAGATGAATGGTGTGGATTTATTCCTATTTAGTACAAACTGACTTTTAGTATGGGATGGACTCCCTAATAAAATATGTCGTATATTATTATTAAATAGATCAACATGTTAGGCTTCGTAACCTATTTTAAGGCTTAATTCTGGATCTGCTTAACTAAAGAGATTTTTAAATAGATCAAATATAGTCTATTTATGAAATAGACCTAACCTTACCGGCTAGGCCGAAGGTCCTTATCGAATAATTCCCACCCTTAATTGCTCCTTTAATTACTCCATTAGATGCAATGCATCTCAATAGGCCCATATTCGTAAAAGGAAATTAGAGCTAAAAAATGTCTCTTGCAGATTGAAGACTTGGTCAAGATGAAGCGTCGATTAGAAGAAGACTTATATAAATGAGACACAATCAAATAAAGACATATCCATACCATTATCCCGAAATTTTAGAAAAATTAGTTAGGTATTTTAGTCTTTGTTAGAAGTTTCTTTCTTTTATGTTATTTTGATTGGTCAAACATACTACAGTGTGTGCGTCTCTAGCTAAGATTAGTTTATAGGAATTATCGAGTTTTAAATTGGAGCTGATCACAAGTTTTTAGGAGTTTGTTGGCTCATTCACCAGCAAAGTGTCTTTACCTTTGGAAGTAGATGGCTGACACGTCATCACCAGTTGGTGATCCACCAGCTAAGAGCTTATTGACAACATGTCACTAGCAAAGGCAGTTCCCCAAACCAGCACATAGAAACACAGAGAGCAAAGAAAAGCAAGTACTTTCCAAGTCCAGACTTTAAGAAAGAAGATCAAAAAGTTTGCGATCCTTAAAGCTTGTTTGTCCAAGGAATCAACTAGCAGACACTCCTCGAACTAGCTCAGAGCCGTTCTGATAGAATCTGCACAGTCCACCTGCTCTAACAGCAAAGACATTGCATTTTAGGATAAAGTGAGACTTCCGATTGGACGGGCTCTTTGTGTCTCACAACAGCTCCGAATTCGAACCTCTCAAGTGCGCTTATAAATAAAATATGCATTCAAGTAGAGAAGGTTACCGGACGAGACAACACAAATCCCAAAAGTAGTGAAACTCTGTTGAATCTCATACTTAAGCAATCTAGAGCTTTAAGATTGTCTGTGTGCCTTATTGGACACGAGGCTCTCTGCATCTAGCAAGAGCTATTACTTCAGTTTTCTTACTTGAAATCTTGGAGTTATCACATCTCCAGTCATAACTATTACGGGTGTATACTCCTAGCTCACGTTCTGAGGAAGAACTCAAAATCTCATGACTTGTTGGACGTTGAGAAGTGTGCCCACACTTCAGATCTGAATGAGTGAAGGACATTAAAGGACTTGGCGAGTGTGCTAGTGGACTGGTGGACACGGCCATTCACCAACTAGCAACAGATCATGCGACATCTTTGTAATTCCGTCTTAGTGATTTCCAGACTGTGAGTCTGAAGTGAGGACGTATGACGGTTTTGTCTGAACCCCTATAAATCATTGTGTTCTTTACTACTTTCTTAAGCTTTCTGCATTGGATTTAAAACCCAACATTTCAAGTGTTGACCGAGTATTACTCGAAAATTGACCAAGTAATATATTGATCGCTAATTAACCAGTTTTTTAAGAACCCGAGGTGGTGCCAAAACAGCCAGCTCGAAGAGTACAAACTAGTGAGACTTTCGCAATGCATATTCACATATTCTGATTCGGAACCAACAATCTATAAATAAGTATTTATTTCAATTATAAATAAGAGGGGAGACGATTGATAAACGATATGGTAGATTGTTTTCTGATATTCGCGTCTCATTTCTTATTTTTATTATCGATCAAATTCAATAAAAATCATTAATTTTTCCTTGTTCTTGAGTTTCCAACAAATTGTTAATTTCTTTTTCGTATAAAATAATCTATTTCAAAATCTAGGATTTCAATGAAAAATCCTATGCCTAGGGCCCTAAATTAATTCATAAAGCCTTATACAGATAATTCTCTACTCGCAAACATCCTTTTTTAATAGAAAAAGTATAAATAAGAATTTGACATTTCATTTTTAGTGATTATTACTAGAAAAACACACACACACATCTAAGTGTCTTTCAAATAATTTGAACTTTTCAGCATGGTATACAGGAATTTATTTCAAAATATCATTTTTAGTTTCTGTGTGCATACCAGATAAAATTCATGGAACAATTATTACTACACATTTATTGAAAATTATTTAATTTGGTCATGGGGTTTGTTTTGAATACAGCTCTGATAATATATTTAGATATTATGTATCTAGGGTTTTCTCATTAATTGTATCTTTTATATCTTTCTAGATAGTTTCATATCTTGTATTGTTCTCTATTTAAACCATCAATACATAATTCAGTTTTGTGTGGAAAACCCTAATATGGTATCAGCCAGAAAAATCGACAAACCCTAGGCGCCGTCCCCTCTCCTTTTCTCGTCGCAAACATGTCCGACGTTCTTCCTCTTTCGACTCTTGTTCACATGGTTACGATAAAGCTGTCTTCTTCCAATTTTCTTCTTTGGCGTTCTCAGCTCGTACCTTTGCTCACGTGCCAAGACCTCATCAAGTTTTTCGATGGCTCACCGGTCCCTCCCACCACGCTCGTCGCCTCTCCCTCTCGTGCGGCCGCCCCTAATCCGGCCTACGAGACCTGGCGCATCCAGGATCAACGCCTCCTCAGTCTTCTCCTTTCAACCCTAACTGAAGAGGCCATGTCCGAAGTTCTTGGCTGCACAACCTCGCGCGAAGTCTGGCTCGCGCTGGACACGGCGTTCAGCAACAAATCCAAGGCGCGAGAACTACGGTTGAAGGACGATCTCCAGTCCCTTAAACGTAGTTCTCGTTCTGTCGCTGATTACGGCCGTGAGTTCAAGGCGCTCTGCGATCAACTTGCTGCGATAGGCCGCCCTGTCGACAATACGGACAAGGCTCACTGGTTTCTACGAGGCATTGGACCGGATTTCTCTTCGTTCTCTGTTGCACAGATGGCTCTCACCACCTTGCCTACTTTTCGTGATTTATTGTCTAAGGCAGAAAGTTTTTCTCTATTTCAGGATTCCTTGGCTTCTCCTAATGCGTCTCAGGTCGCCTTTGTTGGACAATCCAAGTCCTCTGCAAATTATGATGCATCTCGTGCCTCAACGGATCGTCGCGGCAATAATAACTCGCAAGGTGGTCAGTGTCGGAAGAAGGGTAACCAACGTCGCCCTTCGCATTGTCAGATATGTCGCCAGAACGGTCATTATGCGGGCGCCTGCCCTGATCGTTATTCACGCTGCCCGCATGCTAACCTAGCCGAAGCCTTCCAGGCTGGTTGTTTGGTTTCTTCTCCTACGGCCTCAGATTGGTTCTTAGATACCGGAGCCTCATCGCACATGACTCCTGATATTGATGCACTGGACACCTCTCGCCCTTATTCGGGTTCTGATCGTGTAATTGTTGGTAATGGAGCTTCTCTCCCTATTTCTCATATTGGGTCTTCTCGTTTATCGCGTTCTCTTAATCTCTTGGATGTTTTGGTTGTTCCATCTCTCACCAAGAATTTACTTTCGGTCAGCAAACTCACAGCTGATTTGCCGGTTGATGTTATTTTTTCTGATTTGCAAGCGGGCATCGCAGTAATGGCCTCTATGTGCTCGACCGCATGCAGCCAGCTTTTCTTTCGCATTTATAGAATAATGTTTTACGTGCTTCCTTTGAATTATGGCACAGTAGATTAGGACATGTCTCTTTTGATTCAATCTCTTTACTAAATAAACAAGGATTTATTTCTGTTACATCTTGTTTACCTAAACCTAGTTTATGTCCTTCTTGCCAATTTGCGAAAAGCTCTCGGTTGCCCTTTCAATTAAATGACAAACGCTCATCACATGTTCTTGATCTTGTGCACTGTGATTTATGGGGTCCGGCACCTGTTACTTCCTCTGCTTCTTATCGATATTATGCAATTTTTATAGATGATTTCAGTCGCTTCACATGGCTATATCCTCTTGTACGAAAGTCGGATTTCTTCACCGTTTTGGATCGATTTACTACCCTGGTCGAAACACAGTTCTCTCGACGACTGAAGGTATTTCAGAGTGATGGCGGCACTGAATTCACCAATCACGCGGTTCAATCCTTTTTTGCAAGGAAAGGTATCCAGCATCTGAAGTCTTGTCCTTACACTCCCTCACAAAATGGGCGTGCGGAGTGCAAGCATCGTCATATTACTGAAACCGGACTTGCTCTTCTCTTTCAATCCAATCTTCCACTGCATTATTGGGTTGAGACATTCTCTACAGCCGTGTATATTATTAACCGGCTCCCTTCGTCGGTTCTTCAAGGTGTGTCTCCTTTTCAGACTTTATTTGGTGTTCCACCTAATTATGGTCATTTCCATCCGTTCGGTTGTCGGGTTTATCCGTGTCTTCGTGATTATGCTGCTAATAAGTTTTCTCCATGGAGTGCACCTTGTATTTTTCTTGGATATTCCTCTCAGCAGAAGGGTTTTCGCTGTCTCGATCCTTCATCAAATCGAGTATATATTACACGGCATGCGCGTTTTGATGAGCATCTATTTCCTCTTGCGGCCTCGGCATCACCTTCGACCAATATTTCCAAGCTGGATGTGTCGACATTTCTTGAGCCTTCCTCCGCGCCTCAATCTGCTTCGCCTATATCCGCGCCAGCTGCCCCTTCCCAACCGTCGGCCAAGGCTCCTCCCAGACCATGCTCTTTATGCCCTGATGATCATACTGCAGTTGTTCTGATTGTTCACTCACCGCCTGCTGCAACACCGGATCAGGCCGTGCCTCCTCCTGCGCCTCCTATTCACCCTATGGTCACTAGGGCGCGCACCGGCATCTTTAAACCGCGCCATCTCGCCTACTATGCCGCGACAGGTCTTCACGCGGCACTCACAGCCTCTTCCGAGCCCAAGGGATTCAAATCCGCTGCCAAGAATCCCTTATGGCTTGCTGCTATGAATGAAGAGATGGATGCCCTACGGCGCAACAATACTTGGGAGCTGGTACCGGCGCCTTCCAACTCAAATATTGTCGGTTCGAAGTGGGTTTTCCGGACGAAATTTCGCTCCGACGGTTCCATTGAGCGACACAAGGCTCGTCTAGTTGCTCAGGGTTTCTCTCAGATCCCAGGGTTGGATTTCTCGCACACCTTCAGTCCCGTTGTTAAAGCTGCCACAGTTCGTGTCATTTTGTCAATTGCAGTTGCTCGGGGTTGGCTTCTTCACCAGCTCGACGTGAAGAATGCTTTCTTAAATGGAGTTCTCTCTGTTCCAGTCTATATGGCTCAGCCGCCCGGCTTCGCCGACCCTCATCATCCGAATCATGTATGTCTCCTCCGGAAAGCTCTATACGGCCTTAAACAGGCTCCGCGTGCATGGTTCCAGCGACTGAGCTCCTTCCTTCTGTCCTCGGGGTTTGTCTGTAGTAAGGCCGACACTTCTCTATTTATTTTCTGTAGAGAATCTATCTGTTTATTTCTCCTGGTCTACGTCGACGACATTATCTTAACAGGGAATAATTCTTCTTCTATCTCAGCATTTATTAAGCGCATGCATGGCAAATTTGCGATTAAGGATATGGGCAGTCTCAGCTATTTCTTAGGGTTGGAAGTCACTTATGTAAGCGATGGTCTTCTGTTATCTCAAGCAAAGTATGCTCGCGATATTCTTGAGCGTACTGATATGCTGGACGCAAAGCCAGTCGCCACACCGCTTCCCGCCGGGACATCTCTCATACAGGACGGCACGCAAATCGAGGACATCACCTACTATCGCTCGATAGTAGGAGCACTGCAATACCTCACTATTATGCGTCCGGACATTGCCTTTGCCGTAAATTTGCTCAGTCAATTTTTGAAGTCTCCGACTCTTGATCATCTTCAAGCTGTTAAGCGAGTTTTGCGCTATATTAAAGGCACTCTCTCTCACGGTCTTCACTTCTCTCGTGCCTCTCCCTGCGATTTAGTCGCCTACTCTGATGCCGATTGGGCTCGGTGTGTTGACACACGCCGCTCTACTTATGGCTACGCCATTTTCTTGGCTGGAAATCTTGTCTCTTGGAGTGCTAAGAAGCAACCAACTGTAGCGCGTTCCAGTTGTGAATCAGAATATCGGGCGATGGCTAACACTGCAGCTGAAGTTGTTTGGCTCTCTTCTCTTCTTCGTGAGCTCGGCGTCTCTCTCATTCGCTCGCCTCGATTATTTTGCGACAACAAAAGTTCCATCTTTATGACGCAAAATCCAGTTGCCCACAAAAGAGCTAAACACATTGATATTTATTACCACTTCGTCCGAGAGTTAGTTCAAGACGGCAAGTTAGTAACTGAATTCATCCCGACTGAAGTCCAACTGGCCGACGTATTCACGAAAGCCCTACCGCGCCCACTATTCAAATTTTTTCGTCGCAAGCTCAGCCTCGTCTCAATACCTACAGCTTCGCTTGAGGGGGGATGATAATATATTTAGATAATATATTTAGATATTATGTATCTAGGGTTTTCTCATTAATTGTATCTTTTATATCTTTCTAGATAGTTTCATATCTTGTATTGTTCTCTATTTAAACCCATCAATACATAATTCAGTTTTGTGTGGAAAACCCTAATAAGCTCTATACGAGAGACTCTTTGTTTAGACCTAGATTTAATCAATTTATACTTATATATGAATTTTATGTTGGTGATGAAATTATATCATGAATGAAACGTGCATGCGACAAACAAACTTGACAATATTTCAAACCCTAATTAAGTGAAAAAGGAGATGTAATAAGTTGAGTAGTCAAACAAAAGCACATAAAAATAAAATTTCTCGATACATATTATACACACATGTAGATAGTAAAAGCACACTACGAAAAAACAAATCATCGATCATAGTAGTAAACAAGAAGTTGAGTTTGGACAAGCCATACATGCATGCATGCATACACACACATAAATATATTATATATGTATATATAGAGTTATTGTCACTTTGCATTGAGAAGGTAGGCATCAATCTCTGCGGCCATGGCCATCATAAACTGAAGATGAGCGTGCGGATGTGGCACCTCTTCGCTCGCCTTCTCATATTCCAGACTCCATTTGACTGTATCCACACCAGCATCGAGCGTCGCTTTGAAGCTCTTGAAGTATTTAGTAACCTCTCCATCAATGAGCTCGAACGTGATCAACTTCTTTGCTTCGTCCACGGCCACAATCTTGTCCTTGGCAATCACGGGAACAGCTGGAAAAAACAAAACCATAATATGAAATGACAAGAAGAAAATAGCATAACATGGAGTTCTTATATATACCCATGACATAAGTCCAGAGCCTGACGGAGCCGAGGCTCTTGCCGTCTCCTTGGAGCACTTGGATGCTTTGCAGCTTGTCTGGGCAAATGCTGGGCATCAGATAGCTTTTGTTCTTGTAAATGTCGAAGAACTTTGCAGGCGGTGATGTTATTCGAGCTTCCAGCTCTATCTTATGAAGTTGAGCCATTGTGTTTGAGTTTGGAGAAACTTGATAGTGAAGTGGGCTTACTTATATTGGGAGAGATGATGAAAGTTGATTCCCCAACCCCTCAATTATGCTGCATGATGGGATATATATGGGATGGAATTGTATTCTGCTCCCACTTTGGGGTTGGGGTACTCTTTTTTCAGACTAATGCGAGCCAGCATTCTTGAAAATATTGGTTGTGGTGGGGGTTTGTTGCTTTTTTTGAGCTAATAAAAGGGAAAATATCTTCTTTCAAGAAGTATAGACACAATTAGCTAGTTTCCAATGTCGATCCCTATAATATAATGAGGGTTGTGAGGTGCTTCGTTAGATTTTCACAAAAGAGGAAAATTATGCAAATTATGTATTTAAGTAAAAAATATGAGGTTATGATAATATATAAAATAATCATATACTAAAATTAATCTTAATGGTATAAAAGACCTAAAAACATACGAATAAAATATAAAAAGATTTTGGCTCCTATTCATCCTCACTTCCCACCCTCTTTTATTTTTTTTATAGCTTTTTTTGTCTTAATACAACTGCATAGTGAAGATTAGAGTTATCTTATTAAAAAAAATCGTATAATCTTATTATGAATTGGAGGCTGAAGCTCACCCTATTGACATGTTGAAGTATAGTTTCAATATCTAACTCAAGTCTAGGGGTTGATGAGACTGGGATTGAGTAGACCGAGATCAATGAAACTGGGGGTCAAGCAGATAGTGATCGAGAAACTCGAGGGCTGTCGAGTGGCTGTTGTACATGGAAAAAAATTGGTGTATCTAGTTTTCTGATTTTGTGGGATTTGTCATATTTGAATACGGTTAGATAGATATTTATATTTGTTGATAGATTAGGATATGGAATATTTTTACCATATCGGGATAAATTTTACTTATATGACTAAGAATCTCTCCTATATATACTCTTATTCTACATCATTGTATTTTGTTATATACTTGTATTCTCTCTATTGTAATAAAATCATCACCAAGTTGTTAGAATAATAGATGCAGAGCTTACGCTCGAACCACTATAAGTTATTGTATTCTCTATATTCTATTTGTTATATGTGTTTACGATCACTTACATTCACAACTGTTCATTTGGATCCGTCACTACTGTTATGATCAATGATATGTAGAGTGTGCAACGTGTGATTCAGGTTGAAACCAAATCCAACCCCCCGAAACTGCCAACTCGAATTTTTTGGAAAATCCAACTCGAACCAAAACCGAATGGTTTGAACCAAACCTACTTTTAATTAAATATAAAATAATGAAAATTATAAAATAAGAATATTTTATTCTCAATATGTGATTTTGAAGAAACAAGAATTTGTGTTTTTGATTGTCTATTCTATTCCAATCTTATTTTCAATTAGAATTTTAGAAATATAAAAATTGTAAAATAATATATATAT
>JAPKLW010002240.1:0-13525 GCA_026898455.1 Plectranthus barbatus
ACTGGGCTGGATCTGCTTACATGGGCCGACTTGTCTTATTGGGCCTGAACCCGTGGGCCTGGGCTCAACAAATACTATGCATCAAACTTCTGTCGTGGAAATGCGGTATCACATAAAAATGAACGATTCGTAGCTTGAAGGCTAACCTCGATCTTCCAACATCGAGATCCTTTAACAAACGAAAAAGCGGAGGCATTATACTACTATTGTTTTTGGAAATCAATTATGGGTGTGGTATTTATACTATTGATATTCTTAAATTGCTCATTTAAATTTGCAACCCATTAATTGTTTTAAAATATTTAATAGGACATAACTTCTGCTAACCTATGCATGGAATAAATATATTTTAGGCTAAATATCAGTTAAAATATTCTATCTATGTTACCTTAAATATATAATAACATAACAGTGTAAAGTTTATTGATAAATCAATGGCATGCATTCAGGACTTTTATTAATAAATAATGTTTAAGTAATTCTTTTATTTGTACCATTAATTTTACAGGAACAAAATTCTTAATGAAAATATTAAATCACTCATAAAATAACATTTATCACATAATAAGTGTATAAATAAATGGATTAACAACTTAATTATTTCAACCTATAATTATAAGTTTAGGAATTATGAAGATAATATTTATATATATATATTTGTTTTTAATAAATCATAATTATTTGTTGTGTATAACTGCAGTTGTTTGTGGTTCCTATGCTATATGTGCCTCTAATATTAAAAAAAAAAAAAAAAAAAAAGGTATTCATTGCTTATTTCTCTAAGCTGATTGTTATTTTAGTCATTCTGCCCTTTTTAGATTTTATTTGGTCTTTGACTCTTTTGTTTGGCATGCATTTGGTGTATCTTCATTCCAAGCTTTCAAAACTATGGTATATTAGTTAGTGGGGACTTAAAAATAAGAGGTTTGAGATGAAGTTTTGGCGGCTGTTTCTTCTTCCCCTCCTTGCTTTGCAGTCAAACTTCTTCATGCAAACGCGTTGTTCAAGAAAATTTTGCCCTTCAAAATTTTGATCAAGATTCGGTCTTCCAATATTTTTCACTTTGAAGCATATCGGTAAACTTGGGAGGTCTAGAAGATTTTTTTCATGAAAAATCGAGAGCAGACTTGTTTAGTTTTACTTCATTTCAAGCTGATAATTTGATTTATTGAAATGGAAAATATGAGCCATCTCCGCTCAGATGACACTATCTCCCTTCTCCACTAACACCAAATTTTTCTCATATAATACATACAAATAAACTTGAATAAAACAATGAATTATTAAAAGAAGGCTAATACTTATTCAGCATTTATATTAAAAATAAAAGACAATATTCTCCCAGCAAAAGTAGTAAAAACAAATAAAAATCTGAACATTTGAACTTCTCCTCAAGAATACTATTTTTCCTTTTTTATATCAATCTTGCACTTCATCTTTTTTGAGCTTGTGGAAAACTCATCAATTAAATTCCTCTTCAACGACTCAACTCCAGAATTATGAGTTGTATCATTATGTCTCGGTGAGCACGAATTGAGAATTGAAAGCGAGTCTCCATCCTCGTCCAAGAACTCAGATGTTGCTAGTATAGATAACAAATCTGGTTCATTGTCCTGTTTTCAATTAAAAAAATAAAATCATAAATAAGGATAAAAATTTCATATATTAATACAATGATACAAAAAAATTAAACTCCGCACCTCGATTGAAAACTGTTTCACTTTAGAATATTGAGACACCACCTCACTATCAAAATTAATGGCCATTACATTAAAGTGTCTGGTGTTGATTCCAGTTTTCTCCTGAAGCTTAAACATAAGTTCTTTGTTAACCAGGGACTGGATCTCTATCGGAATTCCCTTCTTTTTTTCCATCTGTATAAGATTTAGAATAATATTAGTTAATTTTTAAATTTATAAATTTTAATAAGTATACATTTTAGTTATATATCATACCTCCATCCGAGAATTTAGATCAGAAGCTGATACTCCTATCATCTGGACTGCTTCCCTATTCCAGAGAAGAACCTTGACACTAATACCATGGTCATCTATTATTGAAATAAGTAATTTGTATCTTAGGACTCCACTTGTATCAACTTTGTTGCATTTGTCGCAAAACAACTTATCACCCTCTTTTCATATTTTTTTTGAACACCTCATGCATGAAAGATAAAACCACATTTCATTTTGTTCTATATTCTCAATTCTTCCCCAAACCCAGACTCTTCCAACCTGTCAAGCATATTTATATGTTATCTATGTGCATAAATAAATATTTTTTAATTTCACAAAATAAAGAGCATAAAAACTCACATTGTAATCATCCACCAGTGATTTAAGATCAATTAATCTAATATTACCACTGGTTATATCCTCATGCACATTTGAGCTTGATGAAGTAGATTGTCCGGACAATGCAACACTACTAAACGCTTCTTCTTCGGATAAACTGTGCATATTAATTGACATATACTATTTATTATACGATAATTGCATGACTTAAAAATAAACATTAAACATTATGTAGATAATTAAGAAATATACCGCCTTTTAAAATCAGTAATAGCATCCACGCCTAGATCATTTACTATGACTTTCGTCACGTAAAAGGTGGAAGATAGGCGAACTTCATCTGCATATATACAAATGGTTGAAATAGAACACTTGACAAAGATGAACTATGAGCACTTCACATGAATATTAAAAACTCAATAAATTATAATATATAATACATAACTATTATCTGATAATATTGATTAAATATGCTATAATGTGCCTTATTAATACGTCGTGACCTTCATATTTCTACGTACGCCAAAACTCTTGAAATATATAAAGATGCAATAATGAACATCACTACAACTAAAAAAATAAGTTTAATTATTATTATTTTGCAGATTAAGCTAGAACTCTTTAATTAAATTCACAAAAAAGCTTGAATATTTTTTACTCAGAGTCTAGGGATAAAAATAAATTTCTTGCATGAATTATAGATTATCATATATATGGATTTATGAGTTATTTTACATATTTTTTTATAAAAAAAAGCGAGCAAACTTGAAACAATTAATAGAATGATAATTAGAAAATATTTTGAATTTATTTATATATTTTAAAGTATCTCACCTCGATAGATCTTGCAACGGCCAAATTGAATAATGATGATGACAGGATGATTTGTCTTGTCATGCCATACATTCATTAATTCATCAATAGTCTCAGCCCATAAAGTACACACGAGAATGTTTCCGCTGCAATAAAAGAAACATAATTAATAATTTTAAAAATTATTAAAAAATAATTTTTTTAAAATATCAATGTACGTGCTATCTTTTATATTGACATCAAGGCAAGTAGATTCTCTTCCTTTGAAATTGACAATTCGTTTATCACCAACGAATGACACCATGCCAATTACATCTACAACAATTAAAAGTAGGAACATAAATAATCAATAAAAATTAGTTTAAAAATTAAAGATTACGTAAAACATAAATTAAAAGGAAAAATATTAATCATACCTATAAGCATATTCTCTTTAATACCCGTTGTATCGAGGACTTTTGATAATGGTTGGAAATCAAAATGATAGTGGGGAAAATTTGACTCCTCCATTACATGTAATTTCGTTCTGGATGAAGTTGTAAGCTTGAACATACACGATGTAGTCCTCAAACTCATGTTGTTCTCCTCAATAACAACATACTGAATAGCAATCATTTGACCCTCCACAAATGTGATGTGAAATCTATTGACATCGGGCAACCTAATAGTTAAATGTATCCTATCACCGCTACGATCATGGCAAACTAATTCGTGTGATTTAACATGCATTGGATTCCCAAACGAAGGCAAATCATAACTACGAATTACACGTAATTTCAAAATCAACTCGCGCTTTGACAAACCAGTTTCGGTTATACGCTTGATAAGAGAATAAAAAGATGACATTTTGAATGAAACGAAAAAAATAGAATAAAAATTTTAAATTCTTCAAAGAAATGTAACACCAATGACAAATGAATGAAATTGTCAAAGATGTGTTTGTATTTATAATTAAACTTTGAAGAAATATTTTTAATTTGATTAGCATGATTATCGCTTTTAAATTAATATTTTCAAAAGAGTTATTTTAGACAAAATTTTTGTATTTAATAATATTCAAATTAATTAAATTGAGGGCTTAATTTTTGTAAAGATGTATTTTAGGCAATTGTTTTGTATTTAATATTATTTAAATTAATTAGCATAATATTTATTAAATTAGTTGTATGCTTGCCTAAATTCAAGGATTGACGGTTAGTAAAATTGACGGTTTTTTTTTAAATAGCTAATTGCAATATAATTACTGTATAATTATTGTTGTTAACTTCCTAAATTGAAACGTAAATCTTAGTGGCAATTGTTTTGATGGTATAATTTTTTAGTGTGGGTATTAATGACAAAGTTTTGGGGGGAAAAATTTTTAGTGTGGGGTTCTGCTTTTTAGTAGATATAGATTATCATAATCACTAATTCATTATTACTTAAATTAATACTAAAAATTACATGAACTTAATTTATTTTGAATTTACATTTATAAAAATAAAAATTATTAATTATTTGAAATATGATTTGTGATTTGAATAGATAGAGAGATTTTATTGCAATTACTGGCTAAAGAAACAAAAAAACAAAGAAAGTAAAGTAATGATTTTAAAAAATATTAAATTAATAATTAAAAACGGTTTGCAATTTTATTTACTCACGAGTCACGATTGTGTTTGATAGTTTGTGATTTCAAAAAATAATGAAAATAAAAAGAAAAAAATGAAGTGAAAAAAAAAATTATCGCATAGTTTGAATTTCTTAATTTTTATCTAATTTTCTTTTTCAGTTTTTTTCTTGTGTAATTAACAATTTTAAAAATTAATTAAATATATTTATTTCAATAATTAAATTAAAACTCATATATCCTAATTAATATATTTATTAGATAACGACGCTGTAATGTCATTCAAATTAATATAAAAATTTTAGACAAATAATATAACACTATTTGCTATATCATATTAAAAAAAGTAATAAATAAAAATAAATTATTGTGGGATTCATATCTAAAAATAAGGGCAATTTGAGAATATGGCTATTCCTTGAATATATAGATAAAAGTGGTTATTTAAGGTTTTTACATAGTAAAAATGGTTAGTTAAGATTTTCACTCTTTTTATTTAGTATTGAAATTAGTTATAGTATATGAAATTTTTATGCATTTTATCTTTACTACGAACCGACATTTTGACTTTATTGCGTGAATTTTTTTCGTTACTTAAAAATTCAATTGAGCCTCCTAATCAAAATTCCTGAAAATCCGTCACTGTTAGTTACCATCAAAATTCAAATTTTCAATAAAATGATGTATTTTATTATTATTATTATTTTTTTTTTTTGAGAAAATTGAAATGATATATTTAAACCTAGTTAAATGATAATAGGTTTAAATACATTTACACAAATTTTTGCCGAGGTTCAAATTTGGGAGATGTTTTTTGAAACCCTGGAAGATGTAAATAATTTAAAGTTTGAGGCATTTTTAGTTAAAACGTTAAAGTCCTGATCCAAAAACGCAATTAACCAAATCCATACGGCAATGAGGTAAATGAACTATTTCAGAAAATTCATGTACCGATATGTAATAAAACAAAAGCAATAATATTGGGTGTAATCCGACTTTCACTTTCAACGAAATTTTGAAGCGATAAGGGGCAAGATTGAAATCCAAGAAGAACTGACGCACAAGGGATTACAATTTTGGAGATGGCCCTCTCCACCATTAGCAGGCAAGTTTAGATCTCTCGATCTTTGTGTCCTTTGTTTTCTTGATTGAATTGTATATGATTTCTTTATTGTTCATCTCCGCAGTTCCTGCTGCGATGTGGGCTGGAAACACTCGAGCTTGTTTACGAATTTTGTTGCCAGCTGCACTTCAAATGCAGCTGTTCCATCTCAGAAGTTCATCTCCCCTTGCGCTTCTGCTTCTTCATCTGGTATCTTTCTCGCCGGTCAGCATTTTTTGTGATAATTTGATTTTGAATATTGAGAAAATTCTTATGCATATGCAGTTGAAGTTGCAGTACACTAGTTTTCCATAGTTGACAGTGTGTTCAATTTTGTTTTTTTCCTAATTATATCTTTGATTTTATTATCTCATTGGGTAAAGCATTAGCTTTTGGGTATTTACTATTGCTGCAAAATAATGTTGGAGTTGATGTTCATCATTCTATACTAATACTGAATAATTCTCTTGAAGCTCATCCCCGTCAACATAAATATTTCACCAGCCTTAGAATGACCTTCTGCCAACGGGGATATTACATTTAGTTGGTCTATAAGTTTTGGCTTCCAAGAAACTGGGCTGCAAAATTAGATCTAGGATTTAACGTGCACAAAGTTAAAGAAAAGAGGAATTTTGTTATTAAAGTTCCACTCTATTGAATCTTTCACTTTCTATGTCTTTCTTTGATCTGTGATCTTTGAGAACTTTAATGTCTGAATGGCATTTGCTATCATGTTAGAGAATCCTTGTGCTATACTATTTGGTGAAATAGACTATCTTAATCTGCGCATTCACAATTGATTTTTTTCAAATGGAAACAGACCCTTTATTGGTCAGGGCTGCAAGAAGGGAGCCAGTTAACCGACCTCCTGCATGGATGATGCGTCAAGCAGGAAGGTATATGGCTGTTTATAGAAAGCTTGCAGAGAAATATCCATCCTTCAGAGAGAGATCAGAGACAACTGATCTCATTGTGCAAATTTCTTTGCAGCCTTGGGAAGCTTTCCGACCTGATGGAGTTATTATTTTCTCTGACATACTTACTCCGCTACCTGCATTTGGTGTTCCTTTTGACATAGAAGAGGTGAGAGGCCCTGTGATACATTCTCCCATTCGTTCCGAAGAGGACTTGAAAGCATTGCACCCCATTGATTTGGATCAACTGCAATTTGTTGGAGAATCTCTTAAGATATTGCGGAAACAGGTTGGTTGGCACTAAGACTAACAGTGACATCTTTTACTGGAGGTTATGCCTTGTCTAGGAATCTATGTGCACCTATTAAAGAACCATTTGTAATACTTTCTTTTAGGTAGGGGAGCAAGCTGCAGTTTTGGGCTTTGTTGGGGCACCCTGGACAATAGCAACTTACATAGTCGAAGGTGGGACAACACGGACGTATACAACAATAAAGAGCATGTGCCATACATCACCCACTTTGCTAAGGACTCTTCTGTCTCATCTAACAAAGGCCATTACTGATTACATTATCTATCAAGTGGAGTCTGGAGCTCACTGCATACAAATATTTGATTCATGGGGTGGCCAATTGCCACCTCATATGTGGGAACTGTGGTCTAAGCCGTACATCGTTGAGGTGACTTCCATTTTGCTTCTTGTTTAATTATCTTATATTTGAAAAATAAAATTAATGGTCTACATGGGACTTTTGCAGCCAAAATGAAAGCAAATATCTATTTCTTCAAACTTCTAACAATCTTTTTAGGGAAAATTGAAGTCTTACAGTTGTCCATTTCTTTGAAGCTTTTCTTGGTAAATGGTTTCTGTGTCATTCTAAACTCCTGTAAATTTCTGAATGTAGATAGTAAGTGCTGTCAAGCAGAAATGCCCTCAAACCCCACTTGTACTCTACATCAATGGAAATGGTGGGCTTCTGGAGCGAATGAAAGGAACTGGTGTTGATGTTATCGGGCTTGACTGGACCGTGGATATGGCTGATGGAAGACAACGATTGGGAAGTGACATTGCTATACAAGGAAACGTGGATCCTGCCTGTCTATTTTCTCCTCTTCCTGCCGTAACCAATGAAATCAACAGGTTTGTCAATAAACACAACTGATCATGGATTTCCTGTTAAGACACGCACTCAATGAGTCAGTTTACTCACCATTATCAGTATGTTAGGGATAACATATATTTGTCTACTTCAATAATTTATCCTATTCAATGGGCATGAATGAACTAAAACTAGTATTTGGAGCTCTATCAAGTGCTTAAGCTAAGCTGATACGTTTTCTCTGGCTCGTCAGGGTCGTAAATAGTGCAGGGATGAAGGGCCACATTCTGAACCTTGGCCATGGAGTTCTTGTGGGTACCCCCGAGGAAGCTGTGGCCCATTTCTTCAAGGTTGCCAGAAGCATCAATTTTGATTCTGCAGTGAAAGACCATGCAGTTGGGGCACCAAATCTGGTAGCTTGAGAGTTCAGTTTTGTTGTATAAATAGAGTCTTTTGTCCAGGTATGAGCTTTAGTTATCCGGGCTTAGTCTAGGCAAATATTCATCATACTTTGTTGCTACTGTTTCTGTAAAACATATGCATTTGGACATATGATGATCTGCTATTTATTTAAATTCCAACATCCCAGAAATGTTGTGCTCTTGTATATGTGTGTGTATCTATCTACTATCTATATTGGACTAATTTCGAATAACAAGGCGAGTGAAGAAAAGTATGCATATTTCAATTATTCAAAAGCATGAAAAAGAATTATTCAAAAGAATTTAGATCTTCTATGTTTGTGAGAATTGGTTTGGAAAGAATCTAATTATGAAATGAAAAATACAAAAAAGTCCTTTGATCAATTAATTAATTATTAATATAAGTAATAAAATAAATTGAAAGATTAAATCTAGTTCATTGATATTTCAAAATAAAAGGACAAGATTCATTGTGATATAATTACATTTAATGCTCGTCAGTTGTTGTCACATATCCAGAGATTAATTTGGGGGAGAAAAGTTGGAATTCTTTACCAAAATAGACCAAACCCTAGGTTCACAAAAAAATAGGGTTATAATTAAGCAAATTTCAAGCGTCTGCGACTTTGTATTTTTAGACTTCAGAGTAGATATTTCGTTGGCCCAAAAAGGATGACGACTCCAATGTTATTTTGTGAAAGTTTTAAGGTTAGTTTTCCCTATTGAGTCAAATATCTAAGCCCAACAATGTATACTGGGCCGAGAATAAACTGTTAGGCCCGACTAAATTTATTGATCTGGCCCGATTGGAGTGGATTCGAATTTTGAAATGAAATTTGCCAGGGATAGAGAAGCTCTTGTTTCACAAATTGAAGTTCAGTTTCCAGAAAGCATTTCCCTAGAAAAATCAATTGTTCATCGCTTGCCTGCCTTTCCACCGATTCAACTATGGACAATCCAGTTGTTCAAGAGGTATGTGCGCATAGGATATTGAATTTTATGTTTGTATGTGTCTGCGATGATTTTTATTGTAAAAACTCGTCGTGCAGATATTGGAGAAGCAAGTCCTGACGGTGGCGAAGGCGATGGAGGACAAGATAGATGAGGAGATCTCTGCGTTGGATCGGCTGGATCCGGATGATTTGGAGGCGTTGAGGGAGCGGAGACTGCAGCAGATGAAGAAAATGGCGGAGAAGAGGAGCCGTTGGATCAAGCTCGGCCATGGAGAGTACTCTGAGATCCAAAATGAGAAGGAGTTTTTCTCCATTGTCAAGGCTAGCGAACGCGTCGTATGTCACTTTTACCGCGAAAATTGGCCTTGCAAGGTATATACGCCCAAAAATATGGGATCTTTTACTCTGCACATTCAATTACCTTTCCGTTTCTTATGTTTTTGCTGGAAAAAGCCTGTGTTACTATGTGATTCAGTGCAGTAGGCTTCACTGAAAGTTGTCGGAGTGAATGTGGTAGTTTGTTTTTAATTTTCATGCTCGTGAACTAAAGGTTTGATTTTTTTTTTTAACTCGTTGAATATTGAGGAGAATACATGTGATACAATGTTGAAATTTGATTTATGTAGAGTGGCAATGGAGAAAACACGAAGAAGTAGCAGCATGTTATTTGCAAAATAGTTGACTTGTTCTAGCATTTAGTGTTGCAGATGTTTCTTGTATGGTTTATGAGCGTTTGCATATATAGTGTATCTTGTTAAAGTTTATACCTTGTGCTCTAAACAATACACCGTCAAACTAGTTTTTTTTCATTTATTAATTTATTATTTTTTGCATTTATGAGTCTATTAATTAGAATCCTTCTCATATATCATTGCATTGTTTTTTTTTCTTTCTTGGTGGTGTAAGAATTTACTAAGTTCCTGATGGGTTATCTTTGAGTTTGCGGTGTTGTTTTACTTCATGACGAAGCTTTGGCTTTTGTGAGCATCTGAATTTCTTAGATAGATTAAGAAAATATGTCTAATGAGCATTTGTATTAGAGGAATGTTAGGAGTTTAAGGTTGTGTTCAGCCAAGCATATTATTCTGGATTAGTTAGGTTGATAATATGTGGCGACTTAGAGGGTCCAATAAATAACTCAGAACCTAACAGTTATGTCCTACTGCTAAAGATATTGTATTTGGTTATTGTAAGTTGATGCAGTTATCTGTGGAATACATTCCATAAGCCCCAGCCCCAGGAAACTAAACCAGTCAATTTGGAGTTCCAATCATGTATTCAGTTTACTCGGACTTCTCCTTGCCTAACACGAATAAGATGGGTATATTAGATAGAGTTCTTAGCCACCACATCTTCCTTTATGCCTGTTCCTGATGTCTGAAGGAAAGATCTTTTTTTTTTTAGCCCTCTCCTTTTGTTAGCTATTTCTAGTGTGCACGCCTCGAATTTCTTTGTTATGTGTCTGATAAGAGTTTCGTGAATGCCTTGTGTGATAGCAGCAGGTGTTATAAATGATGAAAACTACTGTACCCAAACCCATTTATTATCAATAATTGCGTTGCCTGACAAAGTAACACATTGAAACACGTTTTTGACATTGTTGCCTAAATACAGAGGTTGAAGTGTCATATGGTGGGAACATTGAACATTGCTTTGTTGCAGGTTATGGACAAGCATTTGGCTATACTGGCAAAACAACACATCGAAACACGTTTTATAAAACTCAATGCTGAGAAAAGTTTATACCTAAGCGAGAAGCTCCGGATTGTTGTTCTTCCAACCCTTGCTCTGGTCAAGAATGCTAAAGTGGAGGATTATGTGGTAAGTTAACTGCCAAATACATCATCTTGATATCGAGCTTCGTAAGACGATCATTCTTGACATCATAAGTCTTCTGCAACTGAAATTAGGTGGGATTTGATGAGCTCGGTGGGACGGATGATTTCAGCACAGAGGATCTAGAAGAGAGGATAGCAAAAGCAGGGGTTATTATATTTGAGGGTGAAATGTCCGGGAAACCATCCAAATCAAAAGCACCAGCCAAGAACGTCCGGCACGGCTCTACGTCATACTCATCGGACTCCGAATAGGCGAGGTGGGAATCTGCATCAGTGTTTGCTTTTCTGTCATCTCATGGATGGCAGTTTGTAGCAGCTCCATGAATTATTATCTTAGTTTTAACTTGTTTTGTCATTTTGGCTTGTTGTGGAGCATCAAGAGCATGTTTGATGGATTCTCACATTGCAGCAATCAGTTTTGTAATTGTTGTATTTTATTAAATGAAAAAGAATTATGTTTATATGGTGTTAATACTTCCAAAGTTTTTAGCTGATTCATGGCTTAGATTTACTATGGTTAAAAGTTCAATCAATTTGTAGCAGAATTTTTCTAAAAGCATGTAAATTGACCTTCAAAAAGAGCTTTCGTGACTTTGATCTTATTTTTTGTTTCAAATGTGTTCGTATTTGATCTTGACACGAGTCATATGATTTTGAATTCGAGCATCAAATGATTATTATAATTCAATAAGAGATGGGATAAAAATATCGAAATATCGGACATAATATATTAAAATTATTGAGTTTTTAGTATACCGAAAATTTTTGGTGTGGTAATTATATGACAATTTTAATGTCAGCACATACTATTCTAAAAATATAATATTATTTTGTTAAAATAATAAATTGTGATTAAATCATTCATTTTTATTTAAAAGTATGATTATTATTGATATAAACATATCTTTCAACTAAATATCAGTAGAAAAATCCGTAAAAATCTTAAGTATATAGAAAATATTTCGGATCATAACGGTATACCAAAAAAATGATACTCCCTCCGTCCCATTAGATTAGTCTCATTTCTTTTCGGTACGGGAATTAAGGGTTGTGAGTGTAGTGAAATTAATATTTTATTGGTGAGTGAAAAAGTTTGTCATTTTAGAAAAATGAAACTATTTTACGGGATAAACAAAAATATAAAATGGGACTACTCCTGCGGGACTGAAGGGTGTACAATATTAGTATAGATCAAGAGATCATGAGTTGGAATTTTTTAGTACATATGAGAGTAGGTGTTTAAATTAATAAATTACTATTTTAGAAAAGAAAATTTTGAAATACTAACCTAAATTCAATAAAGACATAATTCGAATTTTCAATATGAAATTACTATAATTTTAAAAGCTGAGCAAACTAAATTTGCCTTTTTTCTGAAATACCGTGGATGGGATTGACCAGAAAAGGCAACGATCACAACTTATGACGTATTAGATGACGTCATGATACGATAAAATCAAGCGGTGGCAAGAATTCACAGCCTTTAATTGCCCCTTCCTTCACATCAAGGGGTACTGTTGGGAAATCTGTCTAAGGTTTCCTTTTTCAGTAGCCTACTTGCTTAGATTATAGTTTTGGTGGATCAAATCCTAAGTCCTACCAGCGTCAGTTGTCTCTACATAGATCTGGTCTTAAATGTAAAGTCCTGTTTAGGTCTATTGAGTTGTAAGTCGCAGCTGATCAAGACTCATGCTGACACTGTTCACCAGCATGAGAAGAGCTTACCACTGGCTACTGTTCACCAGTTGGGAAAAGTCTCATCAGCAGGCGGCTGACAAAGACTCATGCTGACACTGTTCACCAGCATGAGAAGAGCTTACCACTGGCTACTGTTCACCAGTTGGGAAAAGTCTCATCAGCAGGCGGCTGACAAAGACTCGCGCTGACACTGTTCACCAGCGGTGAGAAGTGCTTATGACTGGCTACTGTTCACCAGTTGGGAAGAGTTTCATCAGCAGGCGACTGACAAACCTTACCAGGAGAATACGTGTTCCTACTTACACTATTCACCAGCGGTGATTTCACCAGTCATGGGAGATTCCGAAAAGAGTTAACATCCAGACTTTTGGTAGACTTTGATTATGCCAGGGCAAGTCACCAGCAGAGACTGCCAGCACAAGATCACCAGTATGATCTACCAGTCAGATGTTACCAGCAGAATTCCAGATTCTCTCTCCCAGCGCAGTAGAGACAAGAAGAAGATTCTCTGAGGAATCGACTGACAAAGGATGACTTTAAGGAAGGATAACTTAAAGTCTATCAGTCACAAGACACCAGTCTTATTCCTCGGACTGACAGAGAGAGCCGTTCTGACACAAAGAGATCTGTGTCAGATAAAGCGGTCTTAGGTATGGCCTTTCTCCGGAAAAGCATACCTGCCGCCGTCAGAAGAACATCCGAGGTCTGACACCTTTCCGGATGCGTCCAAACGGCTAGAAAGTTTGAATCGGTTCCTGCGGCTATAAATACGTCGCAACTAC
>JAPKLW010002240.1:13535-26943 GCA_026898455.1 Plectranthus barbatus
CCACCGAAAGAACTGAAGTTATTGCAAGAGCGCATAAAGTTCCTTCGAGGCCATTCCTAAGGCTTTCCGTGTGTTGATTTATCAAACACGAGACTTCAAGCTTCTAGCTTGTAAGTTTAGAGATCTCATTTGGTGTTCTTTCTCTTCGAGGAAGTTCACAGTAGCTCCTGTGCATTCTAGCACTTGAGTTATTACGGGCGAACCTTGCCGCAAAAGGATTTACGTTCTTGGGAGAACTAAAACACCCAGCTAGCTGTGGAGGTTGAAGTGACGTGCTCGCACTCCATCAGCAGAAGAGAGCTGAAGAGGAAACCAGGACCGGGAGCGGTTGATCTAGTGAACTGGTGGACAAGGCATTCACCAGCTAGAGATAGATCGTAGGCAACCTGTAACCGATTGCTCATAGTGAAATTTCCAGTGCTTCGACTGGAGAGTGGACGTAGATCGATTGATCGAACCACTATAAATCCTTTTGTCATTTATCAGTTTTCTGCATTACATTCTGATTTAAAACCCAGCACTCAAGTGCTGGTGTATGTTCTGAAACTGATATAATTGTGCAAACTTGGCTAAATATTCTAAGTATTAAATCACCAGCTGACCAGTTGTCAGCTGCATACTTAGTAACCAGCACCAGCTGACCAGTTGCCAGCTGTCAGCTGAGAGCAAGTAGCGTGCAAGAAAACTTTAATATTATTTCCGCTGCGTATCGTTTAAACTCTGAAAAACCGGGACCAACAAGTGGTATCAGGCGCGGTCGGTCTTTCTAGACTGGTCGTACACTGAGTCGCTTAGGACCGAGATCCAAGTTTCCTTGCACTCCACTCTTTCTGTCTGTTGATTAGCTCAGGTACACAAGATGAATGTCCCGAAGCTGATGAACTACAAACCGGAGAAGCATGATATATGGCGGAAGAGGTCGTTCATTCAGCTGAAAAGCGTCCATCCGGAGATGAAAGACGTGCTGGAGAAAGGGCCGATCGAGATCACCAAGACGAGGCACCAGTTAGGAGATCAACCAGCTGCTGAGATTCCAAAGCCCCCAGAAGAATGGAACGCTGAAGACAGGAGGCGGAATCAGCTGGACTCCGTTGCTCTCGATATGATCTTATCATCTCTTCCAGAGCCGCTGATGGAGGAAGCCCTCCAATATGACACCGCCAAGGCAGTCTGGGACTACCTTGATAGTCTCTGTACGGAGACAGATCAGATGAAGCGCAACAAGTTGCAAGTTGCGGTGGACAAATACGAGTCATTCCAGATGCTGACTGGTGAAACCATCAAGGAGATGGAGGCTAGATTCTATGCCATAGTCAGCGAGCTGAAGTCTTTGGACAAGGAGTACTCGAATGCAGAGCTGAATGCAAAGATCCTGTCAAAGATGCCCAAGGAGGACTGGTTTGTGAAGACTACATCTCTGAAGGAGAAGGATCTATCCAAGATGACTCCCAAGGAGCTATTTGCTCAGCTCCAGGCACATGAGTGGGATATCCAAATGGTGAACAAAAATGAAGCCATTCGGACCGTTGGATCTCCCAGCATCAAAACACAAGACGAAGCCTACTTCGTCAAGAGGGATTTCAAGTACAAGCCCAAGAAGCCTTTTTATACTGACAGACCTGCTGGGCAGCACAACCAGCAGAAAGAGATCCCATGCCTGTCGGGATCTAACTCAAAAGGCAGCGAGAGCTCTATCGCAGATCTTGAGCAACAGATGAAGAGATTGGTTGTTCTTCTGGAGAAAGCCAAGGCGAAACAGGGAGCTTCTCTCAGCTCATTTGATGGAAAATTCGTCAAGAGAGCTCCCCGCGCATGTTATCAGTGCCAATCCCCTGACCATCTCAAATTTGAGTGTCCACAAGTGGATAGAGAAGAGCGGGAAAGACTGAAGAAGCTTTTTGAAGAGCGTGCATCGAAGGCCGTTGCCAAGGCGATGCTGACCAGGACAGAGGTTCCTGATATTCCTGACCACGACGATGGAGAGTATGAGTCAGATGAAGAATCAGAAGAGGAAGCGCTACTGGCGCTGATGGTAGCTTTTGGAGAGGAAGCACATGAAGAATGTGCTGACAGTGAGGAGGAACAAGCACTGGCTGCTGACGACCAGGTACAATCTGTTCCCTCATTGCACATCATGTCTCCATGCATCCTAGACGATGCTGAGTCGCATTGCTCCGACTCAGAGGTTGTCACTATAGACATTCTTCAACTAGAATTTTTGAAATTTTATGAAATAAAGAATGTCTTGGCTGGCGAAAATACCTCGCTGAAAAATCAAATTTCTGTTTTGACCAATGAGATTGAGAAATCTAGGTCACTCGGTGTAGAGTTAGCCACTCTGAAAGAAACTCACTCAGATTTGCTCAAAAACTTTGAAATTTTAAAAACTGAGAGAGATAACTTTCAAAAGATTGTCCTTGAGCAAGACAATAGAATAAATCATTTCAATAAAGGCTCCAAAAATTTGGAAGAGGCTCTATCCCATTGGAGAAAGCCTACTGATAAATCCGGGTTGGGATTTGAAAAAGATTTGAGCATAAACCAACCCGAACTCACAGCTAAAAAGGGTAAGGGCAAACTGGTAAATGCATCAGCACCAGCTGGTAATACCAGTCAGTCCCGTATGGCTGATCAGCATAGGATTAATAAGACCAGATACGTAGGTGAGTCATCACGACAAAAACCTCAACTGGCAAAATCCTCTGCTGACAGGACGCCAGCACACCCTAGGACGCAGACTAAGCCGAAAAATTCTAAGGCAATGAAGTCAGCGTCAGCTGCCAGTGGAATCCGACAGCCAGCACCAGCTATCAAGAGAATCCACGAACAACCTCATAAGTATGCCAGTCACCAGCATACTTACAAGGGATCCCAATCTCAGAGAAGTTCTGAGAGAAGGACAATACCTGGTAGGAGGAATACCTATCAGAGGCCTGAGCCCAATCACAAGTTTTCTCAAAGGGCTGTGAAGGCTAGCCATGGTGGTCCACACTTCCAGAGATCACGAAGGCAACACACACAACCGGAAAAACATTTCCGAAGCTCTCAGCGGAAGCGTACTTCCAAAGGAGATACACACACAACTACACCTTCCCAAACCAAACGCACTCATTACTTCAAAAGGAAGGGAAAGGCTGCTAATGATGTCAGCAAGGGTAAAACCAAGCTGAAAATCACTCAAGTCTGGATTCCGAAAGGAATTATCCAGCGATCTAACCCTGCAGGACCCGCAGATGATCGGGGACCTAAATGAATTCCATTTCTTTCTTGCAGGTACAGGATCATGCAACACAGCTTCAGAGGTCGAGAGAGTGGATCCTAGATAGTGGGTGTTCAGCTCACATGACTGGTGAAGAGGATTTGTTTGCAGATCTCATCAAGGTCAAAGGACCTCCAGTTATTTTCGGTGATAACTCTAAGGGCAGAGTTATTAGCAAGGGCTGCATCAAGAAGGACGATGTCAGAATCAGAAATGTATCCCTTGTTACCTCTCTCAAGCACAACCTCCTGAGTATCAGTCAGCTGTGCGATAGTGGATACACTGTTCACTTTGGGAAATCAGAGTGCCAGATCAAGGATGAGAAGACTGGCGAGATCAAGCTGAGAGGTATTCGGAAAGGAGGACTTTATACCGTTGACTGGCAGAGTGGGAAGCCAGATTCATGCTTCGTGGCCTCCAGTACTATGGAAACTAATTGGCTGTGGCACAAGAGGTTGAGTCATCTGAATTTCAGAACTATCAACTACCTGGCCAAGCATGATCTTGTGGAAGGACTTCCCAAGGGAGGATTGAAGAAGGAAGGGATTTGCAAAGCATGCCAGCAGGGCAAGCAAACTAAGAAGTCCTTCAAGAACCAGTCGCCAGTCTGCCCCAGTACCAGTCGGGTACTCGAATTGCTACATATGGACCTCTTTGGACCAGTAGCACCTCAAACCATTGGAGGAAGACGTTATTCGCTGGTGGTAGTCGATGACTACTCGCGCTATACATGGGTAAAACTTCTCAGATCCAAGGATGAAGTGAAAGTCATTCTTCCAGATTTGATTGTCAAAGCACAGAAACAGAGAGAAGCTACGGTGAAGCGGATACGGTCAGACAATGGGACGGAATTCTGCAACAGTCTACTGATGGATTTTTGCGCGGAAGCTGGCATTAAGCATGAAAGATCAGCACCAAGGCAACCGCAGCAGAATGGACTGGCAGAACGTAGGAACAGGACGCTGAAAGAAGCGGTCCGGTCCATGCTGGCAGAATCCGGCTTAGGACAGAGTTTTTGGGGAGAAGCGTTGGTGACGGCTTGCTATACTCAGAATAGAAGCGGAATCAACGACAGACTCAAGAAAACTCCCTACGAAGTTTATTTTGGTCGTAAGCCTTCTCTAGCTCATCTTCGTGCTTTTGGTTCACCATGTTATATCCATAATAATGGTAAGTCGAAGTTAAATGCTTTTTCGCCTAAAGCTGATGAGGGTGTCCTTGTTGGATATGGACATCCCTCTCATAAGGGCTATAGAGTATTTAACAAGACCACCAAGCTTGTGGAAATAACATGCAATGTTGTTTTTGATGAAGCTACTTTAGTGCGCAGGACATTACGACAACTGGCTGAAGATGTTCCTGAGGTCAATGATGTCGTTGACCAGTTGGGCAGGAATTCTTCCAATGCTCAACCAACTGGTTTGACTAGACCTATGACTGGATCATCTTCACAACCAGCATCCTCGGTTGCCCATCAGCAAACCGGGAGGGTCGGTGATGCAAATGATCTTGCTGAGACCTTACACTCAATCTCCTTGAGTGGAACTGGCAATAATCCAGGGGGAATACCGTCTGGAATTTTCGAACCAGAAATAGCTGATGAACCAGCTGGAGTGGATGGACCAGCTGACGGTGTAATTATCGCCGAAGGATCAGGAGATCAGTCAGAGAGTGAAGCTGACGAAGAGGAAGTTCCGACTGGTGAAGGTCAACCACCAGTTGCTATTGCTGCTCCGACTGGTGAAGTTCAGGAAGTACCAGTCATCAGGAAAAAAGAACCAACGCCAGCAGATTCTCATCTTCCCAAATGGCTGAGGAATCACCCATCCGAGGCTATTCTCGGTGATCCAGAAGTTTCTGTTCAGACTCGACACGGCAGCGCGTTCCTGACTTGTTTCATTTCTCAAGAGGAACCTACTTCCATAGGAGTTGCGCTACAATCTGCCGATTGGATTAATGCCATGCAAGAAGAACTTGCGGAATTCACTCGCAACAATGTTTGGGACTTGGTAGAGAGACCATCACACCAGTCAGTGATTGGCACCAAGTGGGTTTTCAAGAACAAGCGAGATGAGAATGGCATTGTAATCAGAAACAAAGCTCGTTTAGTCGCCAAAGGTTACAAGCAATGTGAAGGCATCGACTTCGACGAGACCTTCGCACCAGTTGCAAGAATGGAGGCGATACGGCTGTTCCTTGCGTATGCAGCGTATCATGGGTTCACGGTATTCCAAATGGACGTGAAGAGCGCCTTCTTGAATGGCGAGCTAAAGGAGGAAGTATATGTCGAACAACCTCCAGGCTTTGAAATGGGCACCAAAGTGTACAAGCTGAGAAAGGCCCTATATGGATTGAAACAGGCGCCCAGGGCTTGGTACGAGACGCTGTCCCAATTTCTAATCAGTAATGGATTTAGGAAAGGGAAAATCGACAGGACTCTCTTCATCATCAAGGATGCTGATGATATGCTAATGGTGCAGATATATGTCGATGACATCATATTCGGGTCAAAGAATATGTCTCTCTGTGAGAAGTTTTCTCAACTGATGCAAAACTCATTCCAGATGAGTATGATAGGCAAATTAACATACTTCCTAGAACTCCAGGTCCAGCAGTCAGCTGATGGGATTTTCATTAATCAGCGGAAGTATGCCAAGGACCTAATTCAGAAATATTGCCCAGAGAAGACTAAGGCTCTCAGAATACCGATGAGCACCAGTTGCCAGATCTTTCTTGATGAAGAAGGAGAATCAGTTGATTCTTCCAGCTACAGAGGTATTATTGGATCACTTCTCTATCTGACAGTCAGCAGACCCGACATTTCATACTCAGTCGGAGTGTGTGCCAGATATCAAGCAAATCCAAAGAAGTCACACATGGAAGCTGCTAGGAGAATAGTGAAATACCTCAAAGGAACTGAATCACTTGGCTTATGGTACCCCAGGAATGATGAGCTTACACTCATTGGGTATTCAGATTCAGATTTTGCTGGATGCCGAATAGATAGAAAAAGCACCAGTGGTACGTGTTAGTTTCTAGGACACAAGCTAATCAGCTGGTTTAGCAAGAAGCAACACTCAGTTGCTACATCTACTACTGAGGCTGAATATGTTGCCGCTGCCAGTTGCTGTGCTCAAATTCTCTGGATCAAGCAACAACTGGAAGACTATGAAGTGGACACTGGTTGTGTACCCATCTATTGCGACAACAGCAAACCTATGTGCATAACGAAGAATCCGGTTCATCACTCTAGGACCAAGCACATAGACATCCGACATCACTTTATACGTGATCATGTCGAGAAGAAGGATATCAGCGTAGAGTACATTAGAACTGACGATCAACTGGCTGATATCTTCACCAAACCTTTGCCAGAAGCAAGATTCAAGGAGTTGTGCATCAAACTCGGTCTTATGGAGATTGATGCGAGCCCTAGTGTTGAGGAAGAATGAGTCCCAGCTCTCATTCCGTTCTGGATTTTCTGAAGGATGCTGATTAAGACTAAGTCCAAGCTCTTAGTCTTCCTTGTTTCCTTTAGTGGTAGCTCAAAACCACAGATGGTATCTACTGGCAGAACTTATTCCATAAACAACGAAGGAAATGAGTCCCAGCTCTCATTTCGAATTTGTCAGCAGTAATGCACCATCAGTCGAAGAAATTGGGTCCCAGCTCCCAATTCAAGCGATGGTGAGTAGATGGATTCCAGAAGTGAAGAGAAGATTATGCGGAATGAATTGAGTCCAAGCTCTCAATTCTTTCAATCTTTCAAGTTGTCAGCAGACAACTGGCGAATTTCCTACGACTGATGGAATTGAGTCAAGTACTCGAGTGCCAGTCGTAAGTACCAGTTGTCAACTGGTAAGGAGGCCATGCTGACAGGGGGAAGTGTTCAACTGGCATATACTACTGATGACCAAGTAGTCTACTGATGACCAGTTGAGTCCCAGCTCTCAACTGACGATCTCTTGAAGTCCAAGAGTCGTGCCAGCTGTCGCAGAAATGGCGGGATTGTTCAAATCCTCTTGCGTGGGCGTATCTCAGAATTTAATGCTCGGGAAAAACTCTTAACATTCCTTCAAATTTTACGAACATATTTTCCGTTCATCTTCCTTAAGATTTCCAAACACTCATTCCCTGAAAATATGGCATCTTCATCCAAACCCGCTGCTGATAAATCATCTTCTTCTACTGAATCCTTAGATTTACCATTAGCCGAAGCTCACATGCCTACTTTTACAGGCATTGTGAAGGAAGAAGATATTGATTATACCTATCCTTTCAGCAAGCTCGTCTCGCTGAATAAAGCAGCCACCCGCCATCGTCTCTCTCACGCACAGATTCGCACCGCCCAAGTCCAGAAGGAGAAAATCTTGAATGATAAACTGGCCGAGAAACATTTCGGCGAGGAGCTGATGGAGATGATCGACCACGAACAGCTCCGACCGTACTTGACGGCAACCCCCAGGACATTCCACCCTCATCTAGTCGCCGAGTTCTATGCTCGCGCGGTGATTGCTGACGACAGGAAGTCCTTCACCACGTCGGTGTTCGGACATCTGATAACTATCGACGTAGAGTACCTAGCCAACCTATTTGGGCTGAGGAGTACTGGTGAAGAGGTGGCCACGTACTTCAAGGACGATACGGTGGAGTTCCGGAGGAGGTGGACCGAATGGAAGAAGCCAGAAGTGACTGTCTTCAAAACGGGGATGAAGAAGTCAGAAATGGAAGATTTCTGGCAGATGGTGTGTGACATTGTAGTGCGCATGCTACAATGCGAGGTCGGCTCCTATGCCGAACTAAGCCTGAAGAAATTCTCAGTTATGTGCGCGTTGGAGGACGGCATATATGGCAACTGGGCTGAATTCATCTTCGGCCGGTTGCTGGAGAATGTAGAGAAGAACAGTACGGTAAAAGCTGAAGGCAAGTTTCTCCACGCAGTGTCTTTTGGCCTGCGCATTGATAAACTGTAGAATACAGCAGCAAATAAATTTATAATAACCCGAAGGCTAGTCGAACCCACAGGGATAGTGCAACGAAGTCATCTCATGTACTGGGCACAGTTTATCAATTCTTTGTTTGAGTGAACCAATTTTCAGTAGAGGGTTTTTGTTTTGAAAAACAGAAATTAACTTGGGAATAGAATTTAATAATAAAAAGCACAGATTCTAGGGAAATCAACCAATCCAATCCAACATGTATAAACAATCAATCCAAACCCAAAATAATCATTAAGGTGGGAAATCTGATAAATTGGAATTAATTCCTTTGTTGGGCAATTAAAACCTAGATTACTAGAAAGTGAATTTTACCTCTCGGCCTCAATAACACAAACTAGTCAATCTCAATAAAGATACAGATTTGAAAACCCTACAACTAATTCTTCTTTTTGAGACAGAAAACAGTTGTATCAAAATTCTATTTTCCTATTATTAATTATCTCCTCTCGGTCTCAAATTAATAACTATAAACCTAATCCAATTTTCATCTCTCGATCCTTCAATTGAAAATAGATTTTAAAATCAAAACCATAGAATTTGAACCAATTAATTAGGGTTTGGAATTAGTCGAATTAACACATGCCAAAAAGGATGGAGAAAACCCTAGAACCTGTTAAGGGTTCTAGCCTAACATAATTGAAACAAACATTGCAAAAGATGTAAAGAAACTTACTTGAATCATTAAAGAAATAGGAATCTTGAAGTACTTGAATCCAATTGCAACAATAAAATAAAGAGTACAAGAAATTAAAGAGTTTAATGCTGAAAATAAAATAAAGGAGTGCTGAAAAACTGAATAAGAAGATCTAATTTTCGAGCTTAATGAGTCATATTTATAGGGGGAGAAAGTATATCTTCAAAAGGTAATGATTTGGGAAGGAAAAATCTCCAATTGGGCCAAAAACTGCCTTTCCGGGACGCGTGTCGCTCGACACAGTTCCAGTCGGTCGACAGGATTCCATTTCGGTCGACACAAATTGTGTCGCTCGACACAGAAACATTCCTCTGCGCAGTCTCACGGTTTTGGCCATAACTTTTGCTCCCGAACTCCGATTGACCCGATTCCAGTTGCGTTGGAAAGCTAACTCAAAGATCTTTCCATCCATGTGCTCAAATAGCTCAGATTCCATCTGTGGAAGAAGTCGTGACTGTTCCTTTGAACATCTGCTGCTTTCGGTACGGGTTTTCATTGGATTTGGCCTAAAACCTGCAAAATATTACCATGAAAAGCATAATATCCCCTATAAACACTTCATGCTCGATTATTAACTAAAAACTCAAATAAATGCAAGAAACCAATAAGAAAACGACGTGATAAGTGAGGCAAAATACGAGCTTATCACGCATCAGCCACATACTGGAAGTGGAGATGGGAGACCGGATCGACCAGGGGGAGCAACTGGTCGGGTCAGACTTCATCCCAGCCACAAAGGTGAAATTACCTGTCCCCGACTACAAGAAGCCACGCCGGCTGAAGGGGAAGACGACTTTGGACCCTGATGAGTCTGTCTCTGAAGAAGATGCAGAGCAGACATGGGAGGAAGTACCAGCGGTGGCTCTCCCACTGCCAGCTGCGGCCAAGGATGAGCTTAAAAGGAAGCTAGAGGTTGAATCCTTATTCACCTCTATGGAAGAAGCAGTGGAGAAGGCAACTGGTATACATCCTCGCGCTTTAGCATCAGCACAAGTGCCAGCCCCCAGACCACCTTCAAGCAAGAAAGCCAAGACCCACCAGCACCAGCAGCCCCAGTCAGCTGCTGCCTATGATCCTGAGTCTGGTAAGGTCTCAATTCCAGTCAAGAAGTCCGTCTTGGGACTGACTGAGGAGGAGACCATAGAGAGGATGACCCGGAAGCTAAAGAGGGTTCAGACCAGAGCTCAGAAGTTGGTGGAGCAAGCCAAGAAGGAGCAACAGGCTTCCCTTGTGAGGAAGAAGCAGGCACAGGCCAGACTGAAGGCCTTGGCCGACCAGCGGAAAAGAGAGGCTGAGCTGGCAGCCCGCGATGAAGCCTTTGCAAAGGTGCAGGCTGAGCATGAGGCCAGACGTCAGGCGCAACTGGCAGAGCAGGTGCACCAGGTGGCCAAAGGCAAATGGGAAGTTGCCCCAACTACAAGTGCAAGGCCACCAGCACCAGCTCCAGGCCAGATCTTATCAGAAGAATCATTTACGCGCCTGATGGTCATGGGTGCTGATGAAGACGTACTATCCCTTGTGGATAAGTACCAGGATGAGGAGGAGCCTGCTGAAGAAGACCCACTGGCCGCGCACGGGGGTGCCAGTGGAGGAGTTGAGGAGCGGGCGACCACCCCGGAAAAACTGGCGAGTTTTTCGGACATGAGCTCCGATTCGGAGGAGGAGCCGGAGCAGGCGGCAGCTGAGGAGGTGATACATCACTCCATGGTGCAGAGGATGGAGCCAAGGGTTCTGTTCCCAGACCTTGAAGATAAGGCTCGTCGTCCTGCCAGTCGTCTACAAATTTCAGACGCATCTACATCTTCTGGACGACCAGCGCCAGCACGTCATGTGCGCGCAGAAAGGAGGCCGTACTTGCTCTGCATCCAAGAGCATCAACTGATTGATGAAGACACCTTCCAATCACGAGTGACAGGGGTACATCGGTGGGAGCACCGCGGGGCAATGGCGTTTCAAGATTCACGAGTGCCTGAGCCATCAGCATTCAATATCATCCCCATCAGCTGACTACCCCACTAGTCTGTATACGCTTCGAGGATCTATGACTGGTGTCTGCCCCTGCAGCCGATGGAGTACTTCAATTCCACTCTCTATGAGTATGCTGAAAACATCACGGCGGAGGTGGAGAATGCCGTTAATGACGAGATGATAACCAGCTACCGAAGACTGTGGAGGGTGAATCCGGAACTATGTCTGGAGTTCCGGAGGTGGAGGATTTTCTACCTATGCCAGCGCCAGCTGACAGTAGAGAAGCGCGTTGTTCTGTATGCCAGGCTAGGGCTTGGTTACTGGAGATCAGAGGAGGCGTGGGCGAATGCATTCATGGATTCTGATCCTGAAATGCACCAGCAGCTGTCTACCAGACGAATCAGGCGCCGTTTGAAGAAAATTGCAGAATTCAGACAGCTGACTGGGACTTCCGGCCTCCCTAGGCCAAAAATGGTTAAGTTTCCATTCCTCCAGTTCTAGCCCACCAGCCGTGGATACCAGCTGATCTACGCGCTCCGCCGCTTGAAGGTTCTCACCGCTCTCCCCCGGATCCCTCCCTATTATGCTATTTTCTTTGATATGGCTGCCAGCGCTCTGCTGGTAGACCACATTGTGGAGGAGGATCCCTCCAGAGGTTGGTGGCTGACCACTGCCGTCCCATCTGTTCCTATGGTTTTGGGCGACCTTGTCCCTTATCATGAGGACTGGCAGCTGGTGGACCTCACAGCCCCACCTGTTTTTGAACAAGGCCCGCCAGCACCAGCCGCGGTGCTCGCGGAGGAGCCAGCAGCAGCTGCAGTGCCAGCGGAGGAGCCAGCCCCAATGGAGATATCAGCTGAATCTGAACCAGCAACGGCTCCTACCGCACCTGATGAGCCCTCCTCTTCCATGGAAGTGTCAGCGCAGCCAATCTCAGAAATTCATCCTCCTGCACATCTTCTTGCATACATTGATGCCAGGATGGATCAGCGCTTCGCCACTTTCCAACTGATGTAACGCAACAAATGGAGTCCGTCACCGCCGGTGTCACCACCTTTTTGGCGCGGATCCAAGAGGGGGAAAGTGCGCGAGCACGGGCTGAAGAGGAGAGGGCCAAAATTGCTGAGGAAGAGAGACGCCTCGCAGCCGAAGAGAGAAGAATTGCTGCAGAATGGAGGCTGAAGAGAGAGGAAGACATGGCCGAACTTACAGCGATCCTGAGGTCTATCACCGGTGGTCGAACTCAGTCACCAGGATCATCTTCTAAGCCATAGTCTAATCTCTTCATATTTTTTGTAAGTAAATCTGTTAGACTAGTCAGTTATCATTCATTGTACATGTAATTGCTATATCTCTAATGGAATGATTAACTGACAAGTTGATGACAATCTCTTATTGTCCAACTATTGTCTAAGTTTTTACTTACCAGCTGAATTTACACATCCAGTGTAATCAGCACCAGCACTCAACTTGCATGTTAAATTTATTTACATGCATATTTGCTCTGTTCTTAATTTCCATATTTTTAAACGAGCAATATCTTTCCTTGGTTGAGGGGGAAGATTTCTTTTAGTTAGAGCTGATGTTGAGGAAGTAATTTCATGGGTTTAGATCTGATAGGTTTCACTTGTAAAACCCTGAAATCCTTTGTAACTTTCCTCATCAGCTGAGTGCTCGCTGGTTAGGCTTTGATCGCACCAAAAAGGGGGAAATTGTTGGGAAATCTGTCTAAGGTTTCCTTTCCCAGTAGCCTACTTGCTTAGATTATAGTTTTGGTGGATCAAATCCTAAGTCCTACCAGCGTCAGTTGTCTCTACATAGATCTGGTCTTAAATGTAAAGTCCTGTTTAGGTCTATTGAGTTGTAAGTCGCAGCTGATCAAGACTCATGCTGACACTGTTCACCAGCATGAGAAGAGCTTACCACTGGCTACTGTTCACCAGTTGGGAAAAGTCTCATCAGCAGGCGGCTGACAAACCTTACCAGGAGAATACGTGTTCCTACTTACACTATTCACCAGCGGTGATTTCACCAGTCATGGGAGATTCCGAAAAGAGTTAACATCCAGACTTTTGGTAGACTTTGATTATGCCAGGGCAAGTCACCAGCAGAGACTGCCAGCACAAGATCACCAGTATGATCTACCAGTCAGATGTTACCAGCAGAATTCCAGATTCTCTCTCCCAGCGCAGTAGAGACAAGAAGAAGATTCTCTGAGGAATCGACTGACAAAGGATGACTTTAAGGAAGGATAACTTAAAGTCTATCAGTCACAAGACACCAGTCTTATTCCTCGGACTGACAGAGAGAGCCGTTCTGACACAAAGAGATCTGTGTCAGATAAAGCGGTCTTAGGTATGGCCTTTCTCCGGAAAAGCATACCTGCCGCCGTCAGAAGAACATCCGAGGTCTGACACCTTTCCGGATGCGTCCAAACGGCTAGAAAGTTTGAATCGGTTCCTGCGGCTATAAATACGTCGCAACTAC
>JAPKLW010002240.1:26953-83124 GCA_026898455.1 Plectranthus barbatus
CCACCGAAAGAACTGAAGTTATTGCAAGAGCGCATAAAGTTCCTTCGAGGCCATTCCTAAGGCTTTCCGTGTGTTGATTTATCAAACACGAGACTTCAAGCTTCTAGCTTGTAAGTTTAGAGATCTCATTTGGTGTTCTTTCTCTTCGAGGAAGTTCACAGTAGCTCCTGTGCATTCTAGCACTTGAGTTATTACGGGCGAACCTTGCCGCAAAAGGATTTACGTTCTTGGGAGAACTAAAACACCCAGCTAGCTGTGGAGGTTGAAGTGACGTGCTCGCACTCCATCAGCAGAAGAGAGCTGAAGAGGAAACCAGGACCGGGAGCGGTTGATCTAGTGAACTGGTGGACAAGGCATTCACCAGCTAGAGATAGATCGTAGGCAACCTGTAACCGATTGCTCATAGTGAAATTTCCAGTGCTTCGACTGGAGAGTGGACGTAGATCGATTGATCGAACCACTATAAATCCTTTTGTCATTTATCAGTTTTCTGCATTACATTCTGATTTAAAACCCAGCACTCAAGTGCTGGTGTATGTTCTGAAACTGATATAATTGTGCAAACTTGGCTAAATATTCTAAGTATTAAATCACCAGCTGACCAGTTGTCAGCTGCATACTTAGTAACCAGCACCAGCTGACCAGTTGCCAGCTGTCAGCTGAGAGCAAGTAGCGTGCAAGAAAACTTTAATATTATTTCCGCTGCGTATCGTTTAAACTCTGAAAAACCGGGACCAACAGGTACTTTCTCAATTAACCCCATCATTATTATCCCAATTCATTCCTAAACTACCATTTCAATGTCAAAACATGTCTAACACAATTTTGGAATGCTCTTTTGTCTCAACAAAAACTTTATTTCAATTTCAATTCACATTACCATTTTACAATTGTAATAATTGCGATTTAATTTTCATGCTAACTATTCATTTTGCATGATTTCTCATGAGTTTTCTTGGTTGGTTTGTGCCCCATTTTTTTAAAAAAATTTATTATATTATTTTAAAAACACATATATACCTTACATGTTCTCATGGAAGCTCGAACATATAACCTCTTAATCATAGGTAGAGTGTTTTTACCACTGCACCCCGAACAAGGACTGTGCCCCATTTTTACTATACCCACATGATGAAAAAGAATATCATGTTAGATATACTAATCGAAATTCAAACATTTTAGAAAATAGGCCATGAATGTGTGATGCATGTAAATAAACATATCGACATTTAATAAAAATCATAATTGTATTCTAAGGAATATTCTATTAATGGATAAAAATCCAACCGCTTTTGTAATTTATAGTTCGATTATTAATTAATCTTATCACAATGTATATGTGATATATCTTACATTATCTACTAGCAAGTCATTGGCATATTCTGACTCATTTTTCACTTGGACTTTTTATGGGTCAGAAATGGTTTAATATACAACATCATTAATTTCTTCTATATTGTGTTAAATACAAATACTCTAATAATCATACGCTCAACATATATTAATGTACCAATAACTCATATCTCAATAATTAGGGATGTTTAGAATAATTAAAATTAATCTCACCATCAGTATCAGACCGTGTACACATAAACACGCAGTGCGTGTTTATTGGAACTAAACAATTGGATGGGAACAATTTGAACAAAGAATTCATATTTGTTCTTTAACATCATTTTTAATAACTAACAATAATTTGATTGTATCCCTATTTTATGTAAAAACTTTTACTTAATAATAATATGAATAAAGTCGATAAAAAAAAAACATAAATAAGTATGTGATTTTCCCCTAAAGAAAATGTGGTGATGTCACGCATGCCGAATTAATAAAAAACGTGTTTAGGGTTTTTGAGGGTGAAATGTCTGCATCACTATTTGCTTCTGTGTCATCTCATGGATGGCAGTTTGAAGCAGTTCCATGAATTTTTATTTATTATTATTATTATTATTATTTTTTTTAAATCTTAGTTTTGACTTGTTATGTCATTTTGGAGCATCAAGAGCATGTTTGATGGTTTCTCTATCTCGCATTGCAACAATAAGTTTTGTAATTGATATATATGGACACGGCGGAACCAGACTTGAAGTTCTGGAGGCTCGATCATATAACGTTGGATCGAGTTTTATGCATTTTTTATGGATGGAATTGAACGAGTCGAAATTACGATTCCTAAAAGTTCAATGAATTTGTAGCATAATATTTCCTAAAAAGACTTGTATATAAATTGATCTTCAAAAAGAGCTTTCATGACCAGGTCTTATTTTTTTTTGTTTCAAATGTGTTCATTTTTTTATCATAGTGTTGTAAATGAACAATTTACCAAACTGTTCATGAGCTTATCAGTTTTCGACTAGTTTGTTTAATAAATGAACTAAAATTGAGCATCGTAATAGTCGGTTCGTGAGTATGTTTGTTAGCTAAGATTTGTAAGAAATATAAAATAATTCATATTTATAAAAGTAATATTTTCATAATTTAAGACTTACATTCACGATAAATCTTTCTAATAATGAGAGAAATTTGGATTTGAGCATGAATATGAAATTAAATTTGGAATAAATGACATTTTTTTAAAAGCAATAACAAATATTTTAGATATATTATAAATTTAAAAAGTTCATTTAGGCTCAATTAAAGTTCGATAATGTTTGTGAACTTCAAAACATTCGATAAACAAAACTTAAAGCTCGACTCAACATTAAACGAGTCAAACTTAAACACAACACTCTTCAGTCAACTCAATTCGGTTACACTTTAAATTCATGACACGAGTCACGATTTTGAACTTTTGAAAATACAAGTTTCTTCTGTCTAATTTAACCAAATAGGTATTAACGTGACTCGTTAAAAAAAAATATATGAAATAGTAAAATGTTGAAAATAAATTTAAAACTACTAAATATTTCTGTTTTCTCCTTAGCAAGACATACTGAAAATCTTGTATATAAAATAATAATTTTTTAATAGAAATAAATTAATGAAAATTGGGAAATTCAAATCCATAACTTATTGGTCAAAATAGAATACTTTAACATTACACCTCCAAATGAGGATATCAAATAATAAATTTAAAGTTAAACTAATTAAAATCCTATTTTCATTTATTAAAATTAAAATAACTAATTAAATACGAACAAATATCTTGAAATAATTCCCGATTCCACAACAGTCTCAAAAAAAAATTATGGGGAAAGTAGATAAATTTTCCTTTTTGGGAATACCCATGATTGCGAAATATGACGTATCAGCTAGCATAAGATTACGAGAAAGCAAGCGGTGGCTAGAATTGTGGATGGATTTGAATCCTCTATTGTGCACGGCAGGGAGTGTTGTTATCCACGTGAATAAAAAAATTAACCTACTACAACTTAGATTAATAAAATATAAGATAAATTTAAATTTATGTTTATGCACAACAGAGAATGCACTCGGTCTTGTGCTTATGTGCACAACAGAGGATCCAAATTCATTGTGGCCTAGCCTTTAATTGCCCCTTGCTTCACCTCAAGGGATACTTTCTCAACTAATTAATCCCATAATTATTAATTTATTATCCCAATAATTTAATTCCTAAACTACTATTAAAATCTCAAAACATGTGTAACACAATTTTGGAATGCTTTAGTTTGAATTCACTTTCCATTATACAGTAGCAATAAATAATTGCTCCATGAAGCATGCTACAATTAATTTTGTATATGATATTTCTTGTAATGGACTTTCTTGATTAGTTTGTGCCCCAATTTCAATATATATTCCCTACCAAAAGTTGTTTCAGTTTTGCCATATCCACATAATTATAAAATATCGTGTATTTTTACAAATTATTCATGCGTGTGCACCATCTCTTAAATAAACAAATCGACAATTAACTTCTCGTGTTAACATTAACAATTGTTACAATTCCCACTTTTGTCAAGAAACAGCATAATTGTATTATAAGGAATATTCTATTAGTGGATAAAAACCCAACCACTTTTGTAATTTATATTTCGATTATTAATTAAACTTATCACAATATGTGATATACATATCTTAAATTATCATAATAACGTTTTGGGGTTTGAATTTAAACTCATTATTGCCAACCTTGACTTGCTAGTCATCGGCATATTCCAATTAGGGGTGTAATCGAACCGAGTCAAGTCGAGTAGTGTCGTGCTCAAGTTTGACTCGTTTAGTTTCGAGTCGAGCTTCGAGCTTTTTAATCGAATACTTTGATGTTCACGAACGTTATCGAGCTTTTATCGAGCCTAAACGAACTTTCTAAATTTAGAATATATTTAAGATTTCATTATTATTTTGAAAAAAAGTTTATTTATTCCAAAAAAAAAATATCATATTCATGCTCATATTCTAAATATTTTTCATTATTAGATAGATTTATCATTATTGTTACTCTTAAATTATGAAAATATTATTTTTATAAAAGTAATTATTTTATATTTCTTACTAATTTTAGCTAACGAGCCTGCTCACGAGCTCACGAGTCGAATACTATGATGCTCAAGTTTGGTTCATTTAATAAACGAGCTTTACTAAACGAACTCGAACGAGCTTTTATCGAGTCGAGATCCGAGTAACTCACGAACAGTTTGGTTCATTTACACCCCTAATTCCAATTCTTCTTTCTTTTTTTTTAATGGTTAGAAATGGTTTAAATTGTGGGCAAAGTCCCTTCATTGCTAGGGCGGTACTACATAGAGATCCACAAAGCCGCCCATTCTTACGAGCTTAAATTTTATTTATTATTTGAATTATGTTTTTTATAAAATAAAACTATAAAAAATAATTTTACGAGATGTGGTCGAACTTGTACGAATCTTCAAATCTGCATCTGCGCCTGGTCATCGCTGATTTCTCAAGAATAATTTATGAGAGTAGCTTGAAATTATAAAAAAATAACTAATTTTTAAATGTTTTATTAACTACCAATAAATTTAAAAACTTTGAATTAAATTTACTATAAAGAATATATATAATATAGTACGCCTAGGAGTTACATGACATTGGATTAATTTCAATTCAATTATAAACGAGTTAAGTTAAAGTTAGACCATCAAATAGGTAGGGATGCCCTTTATATATATGTCTTCAAATCTATGACCGATTAATTATAAACAAAATAGTTTAATTATTACATTTTGCGGTAGAGAACAATCATAAATCCGATAATGTACATGCATTGCACATGAGGTAAGTTGGATACAAAATCAGTAATTTCTTAGATATTGCGGCAAATATATTCTATCAATTTAAATGGAACCATTTGAGCAAAAAGAGATCATATTTTGGTTCTTGTTTTAAGATTAGTTCATTTTTAATAACTGACAATAATTTGATATATCCCTATTTTATGTAAAGATTAGCTTACTAATGTTAATAAATAAAGCCGAGAAATTAAGAAAAACCTACATATGTGATTTTCAAAAGATGATTTAAACCCTAAAGAAGATGTGCTCGTGTCAGGCATGCCGAATTAATAAACATACACGTGTTTTATGGTTGTATTAACAAAAAAAAGTAAAACTTTAATTTGATTGTGGGGAAGAAAGGTGTACAGATCCATGCATGCAGAGAGAGAGAGAGAGAGAGAGAGAGAGGCGATGAAAGGTGTGGATAAGACCTCCACCAAATTAGCATTTAATCCATGGAAATAATAATTATCCATAAAATTCATATAATCCAGATCAGAATCGCCTCAGATTGACCCACCCTTCACTCGCACGCCCACCGCCACGTTTTCTTTTCACCGTTTCAATAGCACCCCATTTTCGCTTCTCTATTTATACCCACTGCGCGGCGCCTCGACTTCACACTTTTAATTTCCTTTCTGCCTCACACTCTCTGCGCTCTCACTTCTTCATTTTCTTCAACTTTTTCGTCCCTCGTTTCTTGCCGGATATTTGGGCTTGTGTATTTAAGGATTCTGTTTCATTGCTTTTTCTTGATTTTGATTTTGATTCTTCGCTTTGGGAAAACTTGCGCATGGCTGCAGCTGATCTCTCTGTCATATTGCCTCGTGTTCTTATCGTCTCCAGGCGCACCGTTCGCAAGAACAAATTTGTCGATTTTGTTGGTAAATTTCTTCCTCGTTTTCTTGTTTTGAATCTTCATTCAAGGCATGCTTTTAGGGAAATCAAAAATTGTTTAACATGCATGCATAATTTAATTTCCTGTTGAAATCGGCATTTGAAGAGCCAAATTAAAATTAGGGATTATATGATTATTATAATCGTCTATTGCCTCCGAATTGGGGAGATGGGTTCATGCACCATGATAACGACCTAGATGGTGAAAAATGCAGGCGAATATCATCTTGATCTGATCGTCAACTATGGCGCCGTGCCCGTGATCGTGCCACGTGTATCCGGCGTCCACACGCTGTTAGACAGCTTCGAGCCGATCCACGGCGTTCTCCTCTGCGAGGGCGAAGACATCGACCCCTCCCACTACGAAGCCGAGGTGTCGAATCTCTCACCGGAGGAGCAGGAGGAGATCCGGAGACTGCACGCCAGCGACACCGCCATCGACAAGGAAAAGGACGCCATCGAGCTCGGATTAGCCAAGCTCTGCCTCGAGAGAAACATCCCTTATTTGGGCATATGCAGGGGATCCCAGATCCTAAATGTGGCTTGTGGCGGCACCCTTTATCAAGATATTGGGAAAGAATTGGGGAAAAATGTGGCCCAAGATCAGAAGGTGGTGCACATGGATTACAACAACTACGACGGCCACCGGCATCCCGTGAGGATTGTGGAGAACACCCCTCTGCATCAATGGTTCAATGACTCCTTGGATGATGGGGAGATGGATATTTGGGTTAACAGCTATCACCATCAAGGGGTGAAGAGGTTAGCTCAGAGGTTCGTGCCCATGGCGTTTGCTCCAGATGGTTTGATTGAAGGTTTTTACGATCCGGATGCTTATAATCCGGATGATGGGAAGTTCATAATGGGGCTCCAGTTTCACCCGGAGAGGATGAGGAAGCTTGATTCCGACGAATTCGACTACCCCGGCTGCCCCTTTGCTTACAAGGTAGTTATCATATAGCAATACCATGTATTTCATTTCACCTCTGTTTGATTGTCTATTAATGAAATGAGTGACAATTGAATTCAATGCAGGAGTTTGCTAAGGCAGTTCTTGCTTATCAGAAGAAGCTTAATAGTTTGACAGAAGTGCCAAAGAGTTTGAAGCTTGATGGAGAAATGGAGAAGAAGAGAAAGATTATTGTAAGAAGCTTCTCACTTGCAAGAGACTTGTATCAAGGTGGCGGCCATGGCGACCACACCCCCAAAGAATCCGAGCTTGAGGCCGGAGCAGAGTTTCTAGAGGTACTATATATATATATATATCTAAAGACATGTATTATGTGGGGAGGCTGTGGTAATGAATGTTGTGGAATAATGCAGTCGAATACAGCATTGAGCATGCACCAGAAGATGAGGCTGAAGCAGATGGGTGCGACTGTGAGGAATGCATCTTCTTACTTGGAGAGATTGAGGCAGGTTGAAGAAAGGGAGAAGCTGGCAAGGAACATGATCGGGAAGATGTCGGTGGAGCAGCTGTCGGATCTGACGGCCTTCTACCGCATGATGGGGGGGATCTGCTCCGAGGTGTTGGAGAGGAAGCTTCATCTGCATGGGATTTCATGAACTCCACACATAGATAGCTTCATTGATTTGTGTGTTTGATTGCTGTATTTGTGTGTGCTCATTTGTTGCTGATTGGATCACAAGGAAACCTCCATCAGCAAGTGAAATTCTTGTTAATAATCATTGATGATATTTGATCATGTTGCTGCCCCTCACTTTTCAGAGATTTTACTGAATTCATGACATACAATAACCAATGTAATTAACTTGATATAGATTTATATCTTATGAAACTGACAAGATTGTCCAGCAATTAGAAAAATTATTCCATATGTTTCGGCTACTTTACAAAGATGACTTTGATTAAAACAAGTGGAGTCAGAGAGGAAAAGTAGTAAAAATCTTCAAATAAGAGATTGATTAATAGCAAGGCTGAGCATGAGCATTAGTCAAATTAGCTTGCGATGTATTTGAGATCAATTTGAAAAAAAAATACAATACTGACTTGATATTATCCGAGGTTCAGTATTGACTTGATTTTATCCGAGCTCGAGTTTTATCAAGTCGAACTTGAGTTTGAGTTAGACTTGTGAACCTTATTGAGATTAATATAAATTGAATTTTTTTTTTCTAAATTTATTATTTAACTGTAAATAATTAAAAATTTATTTAAAATCAAACAATTAAGTCTGTTCGAGCTTAATTAAGTTTAACATCAAGCTCAAGCTGGATGGTACTTGATTTAATCACCATTCACCTCTACTCTAGTTTCAAATTATGGTGTGTGTGTGTGTATACATGCAAAGAACAGCATCATGTTAGTCAACACTCGTTTTGCTACTTCAATTCTCCTCTATCTATTGGACTCCAAATGGAAACCAATTGTAAAATGAAATTGTTGGAACAATTTATATATATATATATATATCAACAAATTATTTAAAACAAGATACTACAACCAGCCCAACATAGTATTTCTGCTACAAAAGTCTTACTCCAATTAATTTACTACTGGAGTTAGGTGCAAGTAGGGTGCGAATCGGCCAAACCAAATTAATGTGGTCGGTTTGAAAAAAATAATTGGTCGGGTTGGTTTGAGAAATCTCAAATCGGATAATTTGATTTGGTTGACGGTTTGAAGAATAAAACTGGCCGTTTCGGCCAGACTGGCCGTATAAAAAATATAATTTTAAATATAATAATGATAATAAAGTATTATTTGATAGAAATCTAAAATATCAATTATATTGATATATATGTCCAATGCTTATATTATTTCGAATTGCAACCCTATAAATCAACTTATATTTCATTGTTTCTTACAACCATAACATTATTTATTTATCACTTATGTCCTATTTATAATTAATGACAAGAGAGAGATATTTATATTATTTTTATTTTGTGTATCATTCATTTATTAATATTTAATAATCAAATTGATATACAAATTTCATTGTTTCCAATATTATTAGTTGAATAATCTTCAAACCGTTTAAACCGGCCGAACCAAACCGTTTTAATATGGTTTGGTCGATTTGGTTTGAAATAATTATTTGCTGATTTGGTTTGTGAAAATTTCAAGCCATACCTATTGGTTTGGTCCGTACTTTACCCCTCAAACCGGACCGTACACACCCGTAGCTGCAAGTCCCACCACTCAAAATCTCTAGCAACACTAAACCATACCAAGTAAAATCATCTAATTACACGCCTCAAACTACCCACACTATTTTTTTTACCAACTCCCACATAATGTAGAGTAAAATAGACAATTTCCAAAGAATGTTTCAAAGTCCAATAATTATTTTTCCCCTTCTATCACTCTCTACGCACCAACTTCAACCAGTGTGATTTTTCTTTCAAGATTCCCTCCAACCACTGCCTAATCACACCCTTAAACCATCACAAACTACACACCAAATACATTGCCACTACACCCACAAATGCAATCCCACATCGTTTCTTGGCCTTCTCTCCTCCTCCTCATCATCTCACTCCATTCCCGGAATGTTTCCGGCGATCCCGACTCCGCATTGTACGGGAAATGCGGCAAGCCGTTCAGCTGCGGCGGCGCAATCACCGGAATCGGATACCCATTCCGGGGGCCCAACGACCCCGAATACTGCGCCCACCCCAGCTTAGTCCTCAGCTGCGACGTCGGCAGCAATGCGACCAGCATCGTCATCATGGGCGTCGAGTATCGGGTTCTTGAAATCGAGCCCAACGCGCAGACGCTGACGATTGCGAGGGAGGATATGATGAGGAGCAGCTGCCCCACCGAGATGGTGAACACCACCCTCGACTACTCCGTCTTCGACTTCGCCGCTTCGTTGATGAACTACACCTTTTTCTACGGCTGCGATCCGCCCCCTGATTATCTCAGCCAACTTCCTTGCGGCGCGTACGTTCACCCCGGGGCTCTGGGGCCTGCAGATTCATGCAACGCCACCGTCGTGGTTCCCGGGCAAGTGACGGCGGTCGGGGCTCCGAACACGACGGAGCTGGAGGAGTCTCTGCGGCGTGGCTTCCAGATCAGGTGGAAGATCGGGAGCAGAACTTGCAGCGATTGTGTTGCGTCGAAGGGGCAGTGCGGGTACGATATGGCGATGAACGGAACAGCTTGTTACTGCGCTGCGCCGCCGTATGTTGCTGAGGTTTGTGCCGGCGATAGCTATGTGCCGCCGCCGTCGCCGTCGCAGAAATCTAAGGGTATGTATTGCTTTTGGCACTGGATGAGTATTGAGTTTTGACGAAGTCTTGCTTTCTTCACATGCAAGTTGTGGAAAATAGATAAGAGTAGGTATCTTTTATTGTCATGTAAATTTCAAATACTAAAGTAATCAAAATATAATATTTAATTACTCAAGATAGCTATCAATTCCTATTATAAAATATAATAATTTAAGACTTGATTAGATGTCATAGACCAAAAACTATGAGCTAAAATAGTAAACTTATGTGTTTTTTTAATAACATTATTATTTAAACACTTGGACATCAAACAATTAAAAAAGACTCTCTTTCCTATAATCCTTTAAAAATCTTTGGAGATCAAAACAGTGTTGTCTTGATATGAGTTATCCTTGATGTTGTGCACGTGCATGAGAAGTAGAATGAGAGATTCTTGTACTCGGTTAATCATCTTTTTACTACACAATTCTTACTGTTTTAGGATTTTGTGATGTTGCAATTGTAGAAAAAATAGGGATTTGGATCCTGTGTTATATCAAAAGCACGGCATCACTTATTCCTTACAATAAGTAAAATACTATTTAAATAAAATGTAATAAAGCATAAAATAGATCCAAACTTATGATTAAATTGTGCATAGCAGAAAATGTTGTGTTTTAGGTATAACAGAGGATCCAAATTGGGAAGAATAGAGGCAGGGTTAGGGTGTAGGCAGAACCCCATTAATTATATTAGAAGTGTATGTTTATATGATATCATTATTTGGACGAAAACCTTTTTAAATTGAATTTTTTTTAAGTATGTAAGTGTTTTCCACTGTAAAAAATAAAGAAACAATTTCCCAAGGAGGATTGGACCGTGGGCCATTCTATAAGCCCATTGCATTTAGGGCCTTTTTGGGTGATTCATTAGCTGTGAACCAAAAGCTGGGCCCAGGAACGTTGACCAATGTTTACTTAATGAATTATGTTTTATTAAAATTAAATGGTTTTATATTTTGTTAAAAAAAGCAAGAGACGCAGCATTGAACAGCTATTTTTTTATAATAATAATAATCAGAATACTTTATTTATCTGTTCTCCAAAATGTGGACTAATTTGGAACATTTACTTATAAAATATTAATATCTGGGCTAAGAAAAATACAATAGAGGCGGTGTGGTGATTGGCCAACTTTTGATGACCATCTAAGTCAACCCAAATTCTATAGTTTGATTGGATTCTCTCTCTATCAAACTTTAATTTCCCCTAATTAATTCTCTCCTCCAACCAACTTACTGTTCCCACTTCAATAATTGATCCACTTAATCTTCATTATTTATTCCCTTTCAATTAAACTTAACTACTTTTATCTTCCTAAATTCATAATTTCATATTATTAAAATTGAATAAAACAAATAATATCCTAAAATATTTGGAATTAGTGGATTTCATCCCTCTCTTCAGTGTTTATTCGTCGTCAACAAAAGGCTGCTCCGACAAAAAGCCTAAACCTAATCCCTCAAACGTTCAAATATCTCCTACCTTCCGCCTTCACATCATGCCTTCATTCTCTCACTCCCCGCCATGCCCCTTCTCCTCATCTTCGCCGTCGCTTTCTTCGCGGCGGCCGATTCCCAGCCTGAAACCTCCACCTATGCCAACTGCGACCGCACCTTTTCATGTGGCCACATCACCAACGTGACCTTCCCCTTCAGCGGCGGCGACCGCCCTTCCTACTGTGGCCTCCCCGACTTCGCACTCACATGCCATGACGGCGTTACCGCCGAGTTAGTTGACAGCTCTGTCTCCTACCGCGTCCTCCAACTCGATCAGACTCAGAAATCACTCGTGCTCGCCCGCTCCGATTTCTACAACAAAACATGCCCTTCTGAGTTCCAGAACACGACCCTGAATTCGGGTCATTTCTCCATCGATGTCCCCCAAATCGAAGACCTCTCTCTGTTCTACGGCTGCAACACATCCCGCATGCAATCGGTATCCAATGTCACGCCGAACAATTACTTCAGCTGCAATTCGGCATTTTTGGATTTTACAGACGCATTTTATATGGTCGGGCCTGTACCGAATGACCCTATTTTGAGGGTCATTTCCTGTGGGATTATTGTAAAGGTGCCGATATTGAGGTCCACCGGAAGTCGACTGACGGATTCGCAGCTGAGTCTCGGAGAGGCGTTGATGGAGGGTTTCAATGTGAGTTATCGCGTGCAGCAGGAGAGGCTGTGCTCCGAGTGCAATAAATTGCAGGGGCAATGCGGGTTTAATGCTTCGTCGGATCAATTCGTTTGCGTTTGCGGCGATAAGCCTTGCCCTTTTACTTTGACGCTTCCGCCGACACCTAGTCCAGAGCCTTCTGCTAACGGTAATTGGGTCTTTTTTCTTCTCCTCGATGTTTGTTGGTGATTTAGAGACCGTGATTTGGATTCATGGACAAGGATCCTCTGCTGTGCTGGATTCATGGAGTGTGTTGGGAGTGCTGTTTGAATGGTTTCTTACTTTGATCATGGTGTGTGTTGCTCATGTCCTGTTCCTTGAAATAATGCTAATCTTCAAACAAAAACTTCATGTTTACGTATGAGTGACCAAGGGGTAGGGATTTTGATATAGATATGAACTTGTTGGTTGCTTATATAATTATAAGCAAGTTATTGCTTCATCCCTTGTTATGTAGGATAATATTCATGAGTTGCAGAGATTTACCATACAAACTTATGCCTTGTGATTTCATGACTGCTGCAGGAAGTGTTCGTTTGAATACAGGAAAGAGCATAGGTAAGATGCATCCGAAGTAGAAAGATTTATATTCTTTGGCCCATGATTCGAAAAAACTAAATAGTTTTTCATGTATGTCTGTATGCAGGTCTTTTCATAGCTGGTGCAATTCTTACTGGTGTTGGTCTGGGGTGGTTAATTTTCTATTGTAGACAGAAGAGAAAACAGAGGCTTGCTTCCCTGTCTTCTCAAACTGCCAGCAAGGAAATTACTTCTTCTCCTTCCACAAGGGGCCTCCTGTCCGCACCTTCGAGTCATTTCACCAAAAGCATACCATCATATCCATCTTCGACATCCGACCTTGTTTGGGGAAGCTCTTATTTTGGTGTGCAGGTTTTCAACTACACTGAACTTGAAGAAGCCACTGACAAGTTTGATCCTTCTAGAGAACTTGGAGATGGTGGATTCGGCACCGTGTATTATGGTCTGTATGCAACCCTTCATTTTTGTCTTCTCTTTATAATGTGAAAGAATTGAAATGACACTTCATTTTTCAAACAGGGGTGCTTGCTGATGGGCGTGTAGTTGCAGTGAAGCGCTTGTATGAGAACAATTTCAAGCGTGCAGAGCAGTTCATTAATGAAGTCGAGATTCTAACTCGGTTACGGCACCAAAACCTTGTGACACTCTTTGGATGCACTTCCAGGAGGAGCCAAGAGCTACTCCTTGTGTATGAATATATACCAAATGGTACAGTGGCAGATCATCTACATGGAAAGCGTGCGAAATCGGGCTTGCTATCTTGGCCCGTAAGGTTGAAAATTGCTGTGGAAACAGCTGATGCACTGGCTTATCTCCACAAATCAGACATCATACACCGGGATGTCAAAACCAACAACATTCTTCTAGACAATGATTTCCATGTAAAAGTTGCTGATTTTGGGCTGTCAAGATTGTTCCCCAACAATGTCACTCATGTGTCGACTGCTCCACAAGGGACTCCTGGCTACGTCGACCCCGAGTACTACCAGTGCTACCAACTCACAGAAAAGAGTGATGTGTACAGCTTTGGAGTTGTCCTCATTGAGCTCATATCATCTCTGCAAGCAGTGGATACCAACCGGCACCGCCATGATATCAACCTATCAAACATGGCTGTGAACAAGATTCAAAACCACACATTGCACGAGTTGGTTGATTCAAGTCTCGGATTCGAGGCGAATGGCTCTGTGAGAAGGATGGTTACCCTGGTTGCAGAACTAGCTTTCAGATGCTTGCAGCAGGAGAGAGATATGAGACCTTCAATGGGAGAAGTGCTGGAAGCTTTGAAAGGGATCCAGAACGAAGACTTGAACGCTCACAAGGTCGAAATCGTCGACCTCTCCATGGATGAAGACTCTGGGCTACTAAAGGACTGCATCACCCCAAGGTCACAAGATTCACTTCCTTGAATTCTAGTGAGTCAAGATTCACACTGAGACAGCTCAGAAGCCAGCTAGCCGCATGAAATTGAATGCACACACCATCTTGCTTATGATCTTCACCAGTTTATACCTTCTGGAAAGAGCAGTATGTCTATGTTCTTGAATCTTGATTTTACCCAGGTATGTAAATAGGGTGTTCTAAATTATGGTCCACTGTCTTAATATTCATTTTCTGTCAAAATAAATATTATATTTGGTGGATTTTACTGGATGTAGCATAACGAAAACGATTGAGTTTGATCAAGTGCAAAATTTCTTGACATACTTTCTAATTTTGTTGATAATTCTTTTTCTGTTGTAAAACTTGAAGTCAAGGTAAGACTGAAGCTCATAGTCCAATTTGGCTGGCATTTTTTTAGGGCAGTTTATTATATGATGAGGCGATAAATCAAAGCATCGAGGTCTACATACGGTACCAAAAATTCTAAATTATCTAATCAAGATTGTCTAAATGTATTTGACTTTTAATAATATCACAACTAAATTTTGACAAAAATTCTCATGTTCTTATTCAATAGGCTTAATTGGATGCCTTGTGTCTTAATTATCATTAACACGTTTAATTTGTTTAGAAATCTCTTAGCTTTTGTATTTGATAATCTTTTGATAGTGTCTGAATTCATAGACTATGCGAAGATTCTGATCATCTTCGCCTCAAACTTAATAATAAGCAAATTTGTTGGTATAGTTGTAAAAATTAATAGACACAAATTGAGTGCTAGAGTGCCGTCTAGTGCCTAGTTGTTGTAGTCGGTATCTAATTTATTATATATATCTTCTTTACATATATGCACGTACTGATTTCTGTGTATAGTTAGTAAATTGCTGCGACGCATGAAATTTAACCTAGCTAGTAGATGAACACAGAAAATGTAGAGATTAAATAATAATTTAAAAAAAACTGTAGGAAAAAATAGAAATAGTTGGAGTTAGAAGGGGCAAAACATGTAAAAAAGAAAATAAAATAGAATTTCTATAATACAATATGTAAAGATTAATATTTCCTCCGTCTCATTTATTTGGTCCTATTTTAACTTGCACGAATGTCAAAACTCATTTATGAATACATTAAATATTTGAATAAATTTTCTGAATTACTCTTATTTAGCAATAACTATTAATACTAATTCTATTAATTATGTTCAATTTATAAGGATAAATTTGTAAACACATGCGAAAAAAATACTAAATATAGATTATTGTTGAGGTTCGATTTCGAATGAAAATGGAGCCCTTAGAACTTCATTAGAATAACAATAATAACAACGAGAATTAGAGAATATCAAACGAAAAATATCAACGAAAACCAAGTATATGATGAATATAACAGCGTGCGTTCGATTGCTCGAATATGATGAAAATAGTCTAGAGAGAATTTGACAGAGTTTCGGCTAATTTTGCTATGAAAGTCTAGATGACGAAAATGGGGCCCCAGACCTCTATTTATAGACAGGATAGGACCTGGGGAGAGGGTTCTAACCCTAGCTGCCGAGCGTCAACGGTTCGCCGCTGATTTCGGAGCGGTTGCGGATTTCTCGGGGCGGTTAGGGCTGCAACGGTCGAGCGCCGCCATGCTGCTAGGGTTTCGTTCTTCAAACGTTCCTCGCCACCGACCATCTCGACTCCTCTTTCTCGAGGCTTTGAGCTCCTCGGTGTAGAGGTCTGAACTTAGACTTATTTCGCTGCATTGTCTGGCTTCCGAGGTCGGTCCCTCGTGCTGGGCCATTCGTGTGGGCTGAAGTAGTTAATAGGCCCGGGCCTCGTGGGCCTGGCCCCAACAATTATGGACCATATAAATGGAATACCTAAAAAGGAAACATGGACCAAATAATCGGGACAGATTGAGTAATTAAAATAACAGGGAATTGGTGAAGGGCCACGAGGTCGTAAGTTAATTCCATTTAAGTTTATTTAGATGCACATTTAATTCGATTATATTTATTAATTACGTGTTAGGCCGGCGAGTAATGGCAGAACTTAGCAGGTAGCAACAACCGCCAAAGCCTTTTTCATTACAGCTGCTTTATTATGGCTACCATCCTATCTAATTTATCATGGACCGCAACTCAACTACTTAATATTCAATATATAGTCTTCTAAAATGTAACCACAAAAAAAATTATAATAATAATAAATGGTTTCTCTAAAATACTCCCTCCGTTCCGGTCAAATTGTTCACATTTGACGGATAACCAATGCATGTGAATGGGAGTGGGAGTTAGTAGGATGAATATTTTATTGGTGAGTGTAGAGAATTTGCTATTTTAGGAAAGAGGACTAATATTGTGGGAGAGACGAAAAAGGAAATGTGGACAATTTACTTGGGAGTATATTTATACAATCCCTAAATCAATGTAAATGATAGTGACTAAATATTGCATATCAATGGTGGTGGATTCAAGAATTCTCATTATGTAATTAAATAAAAATACTAGGCCATAATAATAATAAAATACACAAAATTTCATGCAATGAAATTAATCTTGATACTGTATATAAATCTAAAAATTAATCAATCAAAAGAAAAAAAAATTCAGTTTTTCGATTATTCTCAGCCCCTCACACTCTCTACTACTCAACTTGATATGCCTATGTCTATATAAGTAGACATCTTTGCTTGTGTAAAATGTGAGATATATTGAGGATTAATAATATTTTTCAACCCCTTTTAAAATATAAAAATCAAAATGAAGTTATTGTCTTAAAAAAATGCAAGAAATAAAATAAATAACTGTAAAATAATGATTCGTGATATGATATGACCAACGTAACTTGACCTCAATTTAGTGATTGCGACCCATTTCATTCTTAAAGTCGTTGACGTCGTTAAACGTCTTTTTGTTCTAGAATATAATTTTATAAAAATATTAATGATGCTCTCTATCTGTAGTTCATTGCCACGCACCCATGATATATATATAGTTAATTTGCCTTAATTTATTTACGAAAAAAATAATCTCAAATTCAATTTTTATTATTTTCTAGTTATTTCCTCTAAAACTAACTTATATATACAAATAATTTTCAGCATTAAATTTTACTAGCTTTTATTGACTTGCTCTCGCCTTAACCCCCTATATTAATCTCTCTCTTCTCATATAAATTTTCAGAAATTTCTCCTTAAACTTCATCTTCTCCATAACCCCTCTCTCTCTAGAGCCAATGGAGATGATTCAGTTCAGCGGGAATCGTCGGAGGAGAGGGTACAACAGACTGTCGGCGTCGACGTCAAACCGAAGGAGTCTGAAGATGGTGAGGTTGAAGGGGTGGAGGGTGAGGCTGGTCCCAAAGCTGCGGGTGGCGTCGCCGATGAAGCTGTGGTGCAGATTCAAAAACGCGTACATGAAAATGATGCTCAACTTCGCCGACGTCACCGGCACCTCCAACGCCTCCACCAACGTCTTCGGCGCCAGAAGAATCCCGAAAGCTCGAGAAGCTCCCATGGCGTATTCCAGAACCGAGTTCGAAAACCGCCTCATCCTCGAGATTTATAAATCCATGGTCGCTTCTCTCGAGCTCGGCTACAACAAGTAGTAGTTTTCTCACATTTCTTCCTTTCGTTTTTTTTTTTGGAAAAAAAAAAAAGACATTTATTTTTCTTGTCGAGCATGGTCGGCAACATCAAGATTTTCAGACGTTGAAAATATTAAATTCTTAATGTTGAATATGGGTGTCTTAGTTTATGTATTTCAATATTGGTGAGTTCAATTTCTATGGTTTAATTATCGATTTAGGAAATCAAAAGTTGAATTATCAATTCAGGAACTGAAATATCATGCAATTCTTAATCAAAAATATGATATTGAGTATCTAAATTGAATTTTTATGATTTTTCTGGTCCTTAATTGAGATTTTTTGGAAAATATTAAATTCTTAATGTTGAATGTTGGTGTCTTAGTTTATGTATTTCAATATTGGTGAGTTCAATTTCTATGGTTTAATTATCGATTTAGGAAATAAAAAGTTGAATTATCAATTCAGGAACTGAAATTTCATGAAATTCTTAATCAAAAACATGATATTGAGTATCTAAATTGAATTTTTATGAATTTTCTGGTCCTTAATTGAGATTTTTTGTGATTTTTTAAGTTTTGAATTGACGATTTATCTTTCAAATTATGAATCGATAATTAGATTATCTTGCGAGCCTTTTATTGAAAATACTCAAAAATAAATTTATCAAAGTTTATGCATAATTAAAAACTTTTTAGCGTTCAAAACAATGATTTAGCGTTGTATACTTAGTTAGATAGGTCCTGTATTAATCGGCTCATTTATTAAAAGGCGTTACACCTAAGTCGCATGGGTAAGAAAACGTGAATTTGCACTACTTCAAAATCCAAATATTCAAACATGGGTTGCAAAATTAAAGAGTAGTTGAAGAAATTTGTTGTTAATAATTTTTTTTTTCAAAGAGATTATTATTGACTATTACTCCCATCATATCTCTTATGAGATACGATTGAACACATATACGCTGTCACCTAACACAGTCTGTATTTAGTTAATTTTTTTAATAATTGAATATATAATTTTAATAACAACCCTAAAAAAATATAGTTAGATAGACTTACTCTCATAATTATGACAAAGAAATCCTTTCGGTCTAGAAAAATTGTTATTTAAAAAACATTCATGTAAAAATAAATTAACTATGCGATTAGTTTGCATTTGTTTTTTATATAATATTTGATGTAAAACTTTTGTGATCCAAAGAATTTGTGTGCTATAGTTGAGAAAAACTCAGATTTTATGTTCTATTTCCAAGATTTTAAAATATATTATGATTGTAAAACTATTAAAATGTTTTGTTGCATAACTTAATTAACTAAGTTTAGGAGATATTTTAATCATCTAAGAGAAAAAGGAGTCTACAAATGAAGGGTGAAGGCATAGGCCCATTAAATAAAGCCCATATTAGAGCTGATTATTTTATTTAGCAAATCAAACTGAATCATAGGTATTAAGTAATATAATCGAATTGAGTCGAGATAAGTATTATCGCGCTCAAATTTAATTTGTTTTGTATCGAGTCGAGCTTCAAGTTTTTTTCACCAAATACTTTGATGTTTACGAGCTTAATCAAGCCTAAACAAACTTTGTAAATTTAGAAAATATTTAAAATATTAATTACTATTTTGAAAGAAAAAGTTAATAATTTCAAAATTAATATTATATTCATGTTCAAATTCAGCTCACTAATAGAAACATTTATTATTATTTAACTGTTAAATCATGAAAATATTACTTTTATAAAATTGATTATTTTTATGTTTATTATTAATTTTAGCTAACGAGCCTAATTACAAGATATCGAGTCAAATTTGTTGATATGCTAACTTAGTGATTGAGGAATTGGAGATTCAGCAAATCATGAGTATGCTAAGTTGTGGCAGCAATATGCTAAGGGAGATTGCTGAGATTGTTTTTTTCGTTTGCTAGGAGTTAGCATTATGCTGGGAGTTAGCATTATGCTGAGAGTTAGCAATCTGCTGAGACAAGTTTCCTGAGACTAGTTTGCTGAGACAAGTTTGCTGGAGGAATATGCTGAAAATGTTTGCTTAGCAAAGATGATGTTTGCTTAGCATTAGAGATGTGTATGCGGATGCTGAAATCCGATGCTGGACTCAGAAAATGCTGGGAGACTCAACAGAGTGTAGAATAGTTATTCTATTTTGTGAATTAGTTTTTGGAAGACACGTGTCAAGGCATGGTTGGTCGAATCGGGTATATTCGTTAGGCCGTTAGGATCGAACTTTCTGCTTCGTTCTTAGTCGGTTATTCTGTTTGGAATTGTAATATAAAAGAGAGATGAGAGGTTCAGTGAAGTAGAGATTTTAGAATATTCAGAGAGAAATTTAGAGAGAGAATATGTTTTGGATTCTGTGAGAAAAGCTAGAGAGAGAGAAAAATTTAGAGAGGTGGTATTGAGATTTTCTTCTCTCATTTCTGTATTCGATTCAAGAAAGTAATAAAAGTTTTTGTGTTTTTCTTTCATCCTCCATTGTTGATTGTTCGAGCTCCAATTTCATAACAAAATTAATATTATGATGTTCAAATTTAATTATTTTAATAAACGAACTTTACTAAAAGAGATCGGACAAACTTTTATCGAGTCGATATTCGATGTTTAACCATTGTAGTTTTTAGATGCAAGTAATTAGCTGGAGAGAGTAACAATTAAGTTTGAGAAAGCGGGGCCTCTCACATTCACGTTTTAACAAACTAAAAATTTGGTGGATTAACTTTAGTTTGCCGATATATATATTGAAACAAACATGACAAAACTTGTAAGGAAAATGACCCTTCTTTTTTTATAATAGAGGTGTCGTTAGTCGTCTCGTACTACTTCTCATATTTAAATGAGTTAAGACATTTAGAATCTTACTCTCTACAAACCTTAATTTAAACGAAATTGAAAATACAAAAACATCTCTTTCACAATTAGTTAGATTCATTGTAGTAATGAACCAACTTCTCTCTCTACATATGTATTATGATTAAAAAAACGACGTTTACTTAAATAGAGAAAAAAACATATTTTATCCACCTCCTCTCCCCAATCATAATTATCGCAGGTTTAAGTAAGTCTAGTGTGGGAAAAAGGATATTCTTCACCTTACTAGCCTTGCATAAGACGTTACTTACTCAACTTCTGATTATTTTCATTGGCCACAATTTCTATCCTGCATTATACTTAGTACGACTGACAATTCGTACGTGTTGGGTCGTTATCGTGTCGGGTCTTATCGTGTTTGAATTTAACGGATTTGTGTCGTGTTTGTGCTCATACTATCGTGCGTGTTCGTGTCATATCAAAAAAAAAATTTATCCTAAGTATAAAGCTTATAATTTGCGTAAAGTAATTTTTTATCGTGTCGGGTCGTTATCGTATTTGAGCTTAACGGGTTCGTGTTGTGTTTGTGTTTGAGCTTAATAGGTTTGTGTCGTGTTAGTGCCCATCATTATCGTGTAGTATATATACATAAATTGTCAGCCCTAATTATACTCTGATTTGCATTATTTATAAAATGTACTTCAGTTTTAAAAAACTATGTTTCTAATTTTGATCAATAATCTATTAAATGGTGGACTAGTTAATATATATATATATATATATATATGTTACCCTAACCTGGCTGACCATCCTCATACCTCTCTTAGTCTTCTATAGGATTAATTTTTCCTCAATTCAAAAGACTTCCCAGTTTGATTTGTTGTCGCCGCCTTTCTAATATATATTACATGTATATAACATGGAATATATAATATCAAGATTTACCTAACTTTAGGGAAGGTCTTGGGTTAGGCAGACCTAAACGATTTAGGCGGATTTTATCCATTAACCCAAGCTCAAACCCATATAATATACCCTAATTGGGATTAATAAACCCTATTTGGGATGGGTCAACCCATTTGGGTAGGATAAAACCCGCCTAAACCGTTTAGGCCTGCCTAACGCAAGTTTTTGCCCTAACTTTATGATCATATTAATGCACGCAAAATAGAGTAAACAAGAGCAGATGATCGATAATTATATAGAAATTGATAAGTACTTTCTTCAGATTCATCTATATATACACATTAATCAAAGTCCTCATCCTCTCTCCCTGTATCAGCTTGGATTTAAGTTCTATTACCAACAATGTTTGAATCTTGTAAACTTGAAAATATAAGATGCAAAAAACTGTGAATAGAGGAAGAAAATCAAAATTTAAAAATAAAATAATAAGTGAAACAAAAAAAAGAGGAGGTTTTTGGACTTAAAAAATTTATACTATGTTTTCATCAAGATAGCGAAGCATAAACCTACACTAGTAAAAAAAGAGGGGATTCAGGAAGTTTTCATAAGGGGAGTTGTATTGGATTTAAATAATAGAAAAATACAAAAGTTATTAAAACATTATCTTTAACCTCTAGTATTATAAAAACGAAAGAAAATTGGCCCGAGAGCTCTAGCTTCTTTGCCCCTATATAGATTCGCCTATGAAATTGATAGAAACGTATTCCCTCCGTCCCGCTTAAATAGGTACTTTTTATTTTGATATATTAATTTTGGAAATAGTGTTTAATAGTTAATTATGGTTAATAATAAAATTAGCAATCGTAATTAACTTGTTTATGTCTTAAATAAGTTAATTATAATTGTCAATTTTATTAATAATCACAATTAGCTACTAAATACTAGCTCCAAAATTAATGTGTCAAAATGAAAATGATCTATTGTAGCGGGACGGAAGGAGTACAATTTACGCAGTAAATGTATAATATCTAGTTATTTAATTATATTTCTTAAGTTGTGGATACTTAATGTTAGAAATTTAGGGAGTTTCATATTTGAGATGTCTTTCAAATAATTAATTTAAATTCAACATTTAATTATCAATGCAATAATTATTCCGAGCTACATATATAGCTTCATCTTAAAGTGATTCACAATTTTATGAATCATAATAATAATAATAATAAAGAAGAAGATTTGTTAACAGTCATGACAAGAGACTAAACAATTCCAATAACCGCAGAGATTGGCACCGAAGGCAATCAGGTCACTGTCCCACCTTCTCTTTCCGTTACGCATTTCCTCCAACGGTTCCAGATCTACTCTTCGGTCCCCCCCAACCAGCAAGGTTTTTTCCCCGCCAAAATATTCAACTCCACGCAACCCATCCCACTCCCTCCCTACACCCGCCCACACCTGATCTTTGCCTCTCCCGCTTTATATTCCTCCTACCTCCTCTTCTCCCTCTTCCTATGTATCATCTTAATCCTTTTCGTACAATTTGTTTGAAATGCAAACAGCAGATCTCACCACCTCCGCCGTCAATGAGTCCACAGCGGCCTCGCTAACATTCTCGTCCAGTTACCCCTTCTTCTCGCCATCTTCGCCGACCTACATGAACTCCGACGCCTTCTTCTATTCCTCGCTTTTTCAAAACTACTCTTCGAGCTCCACCTCCGACACTGCCTCCTTCGACGGCGGCGACACCGATCTCCGGCTTCAGGACGCTAGCTGCGTCATCGAGTATCAGCAGCTCTACAACCGATATACGCTCTGTCTCGCTCAGCTCCACGATTCGATTGAGGAGGCCGACGCCCTCCGTCGCGACAACGAGTCTCTGCGCCTCTCCAATGCAAATCTGTCCCACCGCATTGCCTTATTATTTTCGCGCGATCGTCTCTTATCCAATTTCAGCCGCCTGAACGTTGCTTCTCCTTCAGCCACCTTGCCGCGCGCGGCACAATCTCAACCTCTTGCCGATCGCAATCGCGTCGGACGAACAAATACCGAGGGAGTCACGCTTCCAAAGAGCATTTCTGTGCGCGCTAGTGGTTATCTGAAAACGAGTCGGCCTGCTGGACACACACCTGTCAGCAAAGCAGTGAGTCAATCCACTGCTTCATCGGTGAGTCGTTTTTTTTTTTTTTTTTGCTAAACGTAAAGAAATAGGGTCGTGATATTTAACTTCTCGAATACGTGTAATCAGCAATTTAGTCACTAAAATATGCATTTTCTGCATTGGCTTAAGTTTCTAAATATTATGATATTGTGTCTAAATGCACCATTTACAAATAATATTTGTTGTGATTATAATGCTAAAATGTGATTGTTTAGTATTTTTGCGGTATGGTATATAAATGCGTAGCTATAAGTCATTCTACTTCAAAGTATTTAAATTATTTCTATGTTATTATTACTAATGCACATACGAGCGTAAATTAATAAATTATGCGGTTTAACTCAAGTAGTTGTGTTGGGGTGTGGCGTGAGCAGCAAAGAGTGTATGTAGGTGGGAGTAAAAAGGAAAATGATATAGATGAACAGCTGGATGTGTACGACCAAGGAATGTCGAAAACCGAGCTTTGCAACAAATGGCAGGAAACGGGGGCATGCCCGTACGGAGATAACTGCCAGTTCGCGCATGGAATCAAGGAACTGCGGCCGGTGATGAGGCACCCACGCTACAAGACTGAGGTCTGCCGCATGATGCTGGCCGGAGACAGCTGCCCCTACGGTCATCGTTGCCACTTCCGCCACGCTCTCACCGACCAGGACCGCCTCATGGCGGTATCACCACCACCGCATTGATATATACACAATGTTGTTGAGTTTAATTTTCTTCTTTTTTTTTCCCATTTATCTTCATCTTATATATAGTCGGTGTATAAAAGTAGTCGATCCCGCTACTGCGCTATATTTTTGCATGGTATTTGTTTAGAGAAATTCCAATATTGACTATAATTTTTTTAAGAGTTGGTCTCCTGAGAGACGGTCTCAACATTTTTTTATTGTGAGACGGACCTTAATACATTATTTCAATAAGTTAAATACATCATTTCATTTTTAAAAATTACATTATTTGTAACAAAGAAATACATTATTTGCAATAAAAAATACATCATTTCATTAAATTCGTTTCACAATAAAAATGGTGAGACATCATTTGCAATAAAAAAAATACATCATTTCATTAAATTAATCTCACAATAAAAATGACGAGAACGTCTCATCTGAGAATTTGCCTTTTTTTAATCTCCTCCGATCCCCTTGTAATTCTCAATTTTTATATTTGTAATAAAAACAAACCTACAAATTAAGATAGACTCTAGATATTGAAATAAAGTAATAAACCCTAGAATTGAAACTGAGCCTTAAATCATACTAAAACGCTTTATCAACTTATTTCCTACAATTTTTGTTATTAATGCCAATGCTTACGAGTTTGAATCTCATATGTGTTTTTATACACCAAAACAAATTTACAATGAGACAAAAAACCAAAAAGGAAAGGAGAGTAGGTAGAGGTGAAAAATGCAATATTATTCTTGGTTTGGTGAAATCAATCAGCTGGTAGTATCTAAGGGGAATAGCCTCTGTCTTGTTTCAGCCACCTGAATGCCAATATTGATGAGCGTGCGAGCATGCATACGCATATAATTTCTTTGGAAATTTATTAGCTGAAGAAGAAGATGAAGAAGATACCTGGGTGTTCCAGTCGCAAAAATATGTGATAAATCCGTACAAGATGCATTGCATAGCAGTGCCTGCTATCACTCCCCACCACAGACCCTGCACTCCAAATGGCCCTTTAAGGCCAAGCAAAACCGCTACTGAAATGCCAACCCCATAATGCGCCACCAGGTTCACCACGGCTCCTGTCCACTGCCACCCGCTGCCTCTCACCACTCCTACAACCAACACATATATGCAATTAATATTAGAGTTATATATATATATGTTGAGACTTGATCAGGAGAGATGACCTGAAAGGGCTGTTTGGAAGCCATCCACGATGAAGGACAAGCAGAGCAAATGAGCCATGCCATTAACATGCTCCGCCACGCTCTTGTCGTTGCTGAACATGCTTCCTAATATATTATAACTACATGCAAAAACAACACTGCTCGCAACAAACACCTCCGCAACTGCCATGAACGACACTGCATACACAATCACTCCAGCCATCTCTGCTCTCCCTTCTCCAAGTACATAGGAAATACGAGTGCTGCACATCGTGGTCCATCCATCTCTGTAAAATGTTAACTATACCATACAAAAAAAGAAGAAGAAAGACACATCATGCTGTTTTGTAGACTAAACCTTGCAGCAGAGCCGAAGGAATTTGGCAGAAGATAGTGCATTGTCTCAATGGTCAGGCTGTTCACAGAAACAAGTTCATGCCAAGTTAGCTACCGAGATGGAAAACAAATTCCAATCGCAAGAAGAGAAAAAAAGGCATACCAAATGGATAGCACTGACGCCTCTAGCTGCGGATTCGGCAACAGCCCACCAAGCAATATGATTATCTGAAATATCCACCACTCCAAACTACACCATTTTGCTTGTGAGAAACCGGATAAAACAAATACTACTATGCATTCAACAGTTCAAAACAAAACAGAGGAGTAATTAATTGACTAGCTAGCTACCAGGTCATCCCAGCAGAAGGAATAGCAACTCTAATGATTTCTCCCATAGAATCGTGCACATCAATGGATGAGGAAGCACGAGTTTCAGCACATTTTGCAGAGTATTTCACATAAACCCAGAGTATGATCGCATTCACCCAATACGAAGCACTAATGGCGACTGCTGCTCCCACGCTTCCAAGTTCCGACCTGAAGATGAGAGCCCATGAAAGAGGCAAGTGGATGCCCAGAGTAGCAATGGAGCTTAGAAACATAGGAAGTATCAAACTCTGAGTCTGCAGATAGCGAACCAAGGCCTGTACAATGGCGCAGGGAAACAGCGAAGGCACGAGACACGCGACAAACCAGCCAGCTTCCGCAGCGATGAGAGAGTCTTGGCCAATTAAAATGAAAATATCTTCTGCGAAGAAGATCCATGTAACAGATATTGGAATACATGCCACAAGCATCCATATTATCGCACCATAGGTATAAGTCCCAAGTTTTCCATATTGCCCTGCTCCATAGGCCTGTCCACAAAGAGTTTCCAATGCGCTAGCCATTCCAGTCTGGTTAAACAGAATTATACTTTGTTTGTCAGTAATGTAATGTTGTGAATGAGAAGCAAATATTGAATAGAAAATTAGGGTTGCAGTGATGAAAGAGGGTTACAATTAGGCTGAATCCTGTGACGTCGCAGAGAGAGTAGGCGATGGCGGCGCTGGAAAGAGCAAGGCCGCTGAGTTGGCCGAGCATTATCATCGACGTCGCACGTATCAGGTATCGCGACACAGACAGCCCTACTATGGGCATGGCGATATGGATCATCGTTATCAATTCTCCGCAGAGCAGCTCCCATCTTGTTGTCATGTTCTCGCCTTCTCTTACATCCACATTCATCGAATCTTCAATTGTTTCCCCAATGAGAGGCAGATTCATATCCTCTGCAATTGTTTCCACAATGAGAGGCGGATTGGCATCGTCTTCAACTGTTTCACCAGCTGCCGGAGGCAGATTCACATTCATCGCTTCCGTTGAATCTTCAGTTGTGAGAGGCGGATTCACGTTCGCATCTTCCGTTGAATCTTCTGTTGTTTCCCCAATGAGAGGCGGATTCTCAACAACCGCCTCTTCCGTCGAATCATCGGTGGTTTCCCCAACGAGAGGCAGATTCTCATCCACCTCCTCCGGCGAATCTTCACTACTCATCGATCGCTACCCTTACTTGCAGTTGCCCCTTTTTGAAATTTACACGGCCAGAAACACGCACGCACAACTCCTACATTCACTGCCAAAAACTCAAATACTATAGCACTGCCACATTCTGATTCAGTGTTGTATTTATACGAGATGACTTAGCTGGATAACCGTGAGATTCTTGAGTTTTAACTGATTTTCTAACTGAATGATGGTTCTAGAAGTTGCAGTTGATTCAAATCTGATACTCGCGTATATATACTTCGTCGAATCCATTATAAATTTATAATAAATATGAAAAGTTGAGTATTGATCAAAATTATTTTTTGTATAAATCTAAGATACTCAATAGTAATGAGCAGCAAATGTTTAATCTGAAATGAGAGTTTGAGTGATGAAACAGTGTGTTTGCATGCATGCATGAAGATGGAAAGAGGGTAATACAGTAATAAATTAAATTTGCTTTTAAATATTCAGTTGTATCTATTGAATAGTATTATTTTTTTGAACCACACTTAAATTCATTTAAATGAATATAAAAAAGCTTTATTTTTTGAATGTGATGCTTGGCTCCTTATGTAATAAATGATATTTTTAAATGAAATTTAAGACAATGGAGAAAAAAAAGAATAAGAAGCAGAAGAAATTACAAAAACAACTGGAGAAAATAAAATTATTTAGTCCTCTCTTTTAGCATGGCACCTCTTCGTCCATCTCCTTCCTCCCTTCTTTCTCTACTCACTAAATCTCATTTTATTTCTTCATTCCACATTTTTCTCCCGCATATTCACAATCCCCCATTTTTATTTCCACATTTTCTGCTGATTCGTTGATTCTTGTTTCATTTGCTATAATCTTTTGATTTCTGAAAGAGAAGAGGGAATTTCTTTTAGCTTTGATCCTGGAATGGGTATCTGTCATTCCATTTACACCCCGAAGGCAACCGGTCCGAGCAACACCGCACGTCCCTCTACCGGCAAAGCCACCGCGGTCAACCCCCGCCCCGGCAAACGCGACGGTCCCAGGCCTGTCGCCAAGGTACGTCCCGCCTTTCCATCGAGAAAACAAGAGGGGTCTCGTCATAAAGCCAAGGATAATCAGAGGAATACTCCACAAAATATGAGGAATTCTTCAAGAAAGCCGGGTGCGCCGGCGATCCCTTGTGGAAAAAGAACCGAGTTTGGATACGCCAAGGATTTTGATGCGAGGTATACGATTGGGAAATTGCTGGGCCATGGCCAATTTGGTTATACCTACGTTGCGGTTGATCAGAGCAATGGTGATCGCGTTGCTGTCAAGAAAATAGAAAAAAACAAGGTCAGTTTTCCCCCATTGTTGAAAATATTTTGTACTTTGTTTCATCGACAAAACTATTGCTTGTCAATCTTTCTCCATTATAGCTTGGATAAAGCCAAGTAATGTACAAAAATATATATGTACATTGTATCTTTTTGTACATTACTTGGCTCTACCACCTGTGTTTTCATGTTTTATTCTTTGCATGAAAAGGCATCTCTTTGAAAGGAGGTCTGGCCATATGAATAAATATGACTCTTGTCGATGCAGCCTAGTGATCATGATATTTTGTCAAACAAAACGGTAGTTAAATGAATACATCAGATATAGTTTGGCTTCTGTTGGATTAAATATTCAGAAGAAATCTTGCTAAAACCAGGTACTCTTTAAAAATGCTTCGCGAATTCGAATAGTTTAATGATACTTGTGCATATCTCAGTATTCTGCATGTCTGCTGTATGCACCTTTATTTTTTCACACAAAATGGTTATGTTTAGCTTATTTTGGACTTATAGTTATGATTTAGTATTAGTTAAGTTATTGCTTGTTTCTAAAAATCTACTGTTGTGTGAAGTTTTTAATAATGCAATAACTGTAAATCATGTCAGATGGTTCTCCCGATTGCTGTTGAGGATGTCAAGAGAGAAGTCAAGATATTGAAACAATTAGCAGGTCATGAGAATGTGGTGCAGTTCTATAATGCTTTTGACGATGATTCTTATGTATATATAGTTATGGAGTAAGTTCGGCTTAAAACCTTAACTGATACTAGAACTAATCACCTGTATCAATTTGTCATTTCTAAACATAAAAGTGAATGACTTTTCCTGTTTGTATATTCAGGTTGTGTGAGGGTGGAGAATTGCTAGACCGCATATTATCTAAGTAAGGACATACGAATCCTAAACTAATGACCTGTATATTCAGTTCTATCTGGATAAAAGCATTGTTCTGAGACTCAGCTCCAATTCTCTTTAACAGAAAAGATAACCATTATGCAGAGAAAGATGCAGCAATTGTTGTAAGGCAGATGCTGAAAGTTGCAGCGGAGTGCCATTTACATGGTTTGGTACACCGTGATATTAAGCCCGAGGTATGTGGTACTAAACTGCTGTTTTAATGTACTATGTTGATTGATTTTATGATCTATACTTCTCCTCAGAACTTCTTGTTTAAGTCATCGGATGAGGATTCTCCTTTGAAAGCTACAGATTTTGGGCTTTCAGACTTCATAAGACCAGGTAATTTATTTTATCATCTTGCTGTTTTTTTTTTTTTTGGGATCATTTTTTGTTTCCGAACTCTTTGGATCTCTCCACAGTGTGGCTAGTTTGTATTCATCTTTGAGAGGGTTTCTGTTTATTCCTCATTGATTTAAACCTTGTTAGCCTAGTTAATAATATATTTTACTGTTAATGCAGGAAAGAAGTTCCATGACATTGTTGGGAGCGCTTATTATGTTGCTCCAGAGGTATTGAAGCGCAAGTCAGGCCCGGAATCAGATGCGTGGAGCATTGGTGTAATCACTTACATTTTGCTCTGTGGTCGACGGCCCTTCTGGGATAAAACTGAGGATGGCATATTTAAGGAGGTTGGATGCCAAACCATCTTCATTCTCTTACTAATCTGTTACTATGCTACAATACACAATAGTTTCTCTGTCACAGTTAGGATTCACATGTCGATGAATGCTTTTGCCAGTTTACAATAATTATCTTTGAACTGCCAGCAGAAATAATAGTAGATGATAATTACTAATAGTTTGTAACAGTTTGTGGTGGAACCTCTATCCTTGCCCCCTACTTAAGATTCCAAATGTAGCCTTTGGATGTTGTGTTGACTGCTTAGGCTTAGTTGATTTTGTCGGAGGAGAAAGTAGGTTTCCGGGGTTCATTGATCAGTACACCTCCGGTGCAGATAATCAAGATGATGTTTTTATAGAAAACTTATCATCTTTAATTATCCAAAACCACAAGATACACGTGTTACTTGCTTCTTTTAGATTTGGTTAAGGTAAACCTATGTTTATTTGATGTTTATAGGTACTCAGAAACAAGCCTGATTTTTGGCGGAGACCATGGCCAAACATAAGCGATGCTGCCAAAGATTTCGTCAGGAAGTTACTAGTGAAAGATCCTCATGCCAGACTCACTGCAGCCCAGGCATTATGTATGTTCTGCTGTTTCTCGAGTAACTTATACTAGTGCGTTGCGTAATAATACCACTGGATTTAATAGTTTCCATCTATATCAGTTGCACAAAGAGTTCCCTAATGTCTGCTCATGAGAATGATAGGACCTTCTTTGCTGTATAATTGAGTAACATGATCGAATTCTAACGATGCCGGGTTAATACTAGTTATGGTGGTCAAGTAGTTCAATGCAAGTTGTGGCATAAACTGGACATCACTTTATTTCTAGAGCAAGCAGTTTGGTAGCCTTGTTGAAAATTGATTCACTCTATTTGATGGTTAGTAGTCTCTTGTTTCAAACTTTCCCAGCGCACCCTTGGGTTCGAGAAGGAGGCGAAGCTTCGGACATTCCTCTCGATATCTCTGTCCTGTCCAACATGAGACGCTTTGTGACATACGGCAGATTGAAGCAGTTTGCACTACGGGTAACTTGGTATTATTTTGCATGCAGAGATTTCTTCTAATGTCTGCTTTTTATTCTGATTGATTTGTTATTACTCCAGGCATTGGCTGGCACCATTGATAAGGAAGAACTGGCTGATCTACGAGATCAGTTTGATGCAATCGATGTGGATAAAAATGGAGTCATTAGTTTTGAAGAAATGAGGCTGGTAAGTTAGGTTGTGTTTCTCACTTGATTTATTATGTCCTAAGCTGCATTGGAATCCACAGGCGTTGGCGAAGGATCTTCCTTGGAAGGTGAAAGAATCGCGCGTGGTCGAGATTCTTCAAGCGGTATATATGTTTGCTGTTGTATGCTATGCATGGCATGAAGCATGAAGCATGATTGATTGGGGACTAATGTGTGCAGATTGATAGCAATACTGATGGACTGGTGGATTTCTCGGAGTTCGTAGCAGCAACGGTTCATGTGCATCAGTTGGAGGAACACAACTCAGAGAAATGGCAGCAGAGGTCCAAGGCTGCTTTCGATATGTTTGATGAAGACAAAGATGGATACATCACTCCTGAAGAACTCAAAACGGTTAGCAACAAAACTCATCTCTGCTATTATGCATCAGCATTCAACATACATCATCTCTGACTCTGGCTCTGGTGTTGCAGCACACGGGTCTGAAGGGGTCGATCGAGCCGCTTTTAGAGGAGGCCGATATCGACAAAGACGGGAGGATCAGCTTGTCGGAGTTCCGGCGACTGCTTAGAACTGCGAGTACGAGTTCAACTGGCTTGACACCACGAGGTAATCCCTGTTCACGGAAGCTCTTCAACTAGCCTCCATCCCCGTCCCATTTGCTCGGGGTTGTAGTGGTTAAAGCACCTTGCTTGTTATTGCGAGGTCATAGGTTCGAGCTTCCCAGGGGGCATTGAGGGTGTGAGTAGGTGTGTGTTTAAAATTAATGTATATCTATTAAAAAAAAAAAAAAAAAACTAGCCTCTATCCCCCTCTCTCTGTAAATTATTCTTTGCTCTTACAAAGTGTATCTATGTATGTATGTATGAATTGATAGTAGTTTGTTCAAATGCAAAAACATCCATTTTTCTCGTCCCTATTGCCTCGTTTCTTTTTTTAATAAAATGTATTAATTTAAATCGAATTTTAATATGTTCTTATTAAAACTCAAGCACGTAATCTATTGAATACAGACATGACACTTAAACCATTTATTCCTCGAGCTGAGAGATCTATTGCCTACACATCTCTTTCAGTTCCTTCAAAATTGAGAGGAATTGAAGAACATGGTGCACTTTAAAATTCTGGCTACTTGCTATTTTTTACAAGACTCAATTGAAAAAGTGGGAATTAAATGTTTCAATAATAAGAAATGGATAAAAAGATAAAATCATATTTATTACTTATGTAACGATGCTAATTATACTAAATTAACCAAAACTTTAATTAAAAGTATTTTATCCAATCGTCAATTAAAAGCACAATCTTTAAATTTGTTCCACTTAAATTGCTCAAAATTTTTATTAATAAAAATACTTTTATTTTAAGTTACATACCAATTTACAGTAATAATTCTTTTTTTATTGCGGAGGTTGTAATGAAAGTTAGTCAACAAATTGAAATTATACTGGAAATTAGTTTCTAAGTCTAATAGGGCATAGGGAGGTTAGCTGCCCCACGAGCCGAACTTTCTTTTTAATTATATTTAAAAAATAAATTAAAAAGTACGATTTTACGAGAGATATGATCGAGCTCCTACAATCCTCAAATTTGTATACATTACCCTCTGTATATATCATTATATTGTTCTAGTTGAATTCTATCACTATATATAACATTAAATTGTAAAAAAGATTACGATTTAGCGATGGAGTTTTCTTTTACTAAATAACGATTGGTAATGGAAAATTAATACCATTACTAAAATTAGGGACGACAATCTCCGACTTGACCCGACAACCCAACACGAAAAAAAATAGATTGGGTCAACCCATATAAGTTTCGGGTCAGTTTTGGGTTGAACCCGCGAAACCAATTAAATTTTGTGTCGGGTTCTGGTCAGATTCGAGTTGACCCGCTCAACCCGTATGACCTGAATTAATTTTATTATATTCTATTTTCTTATTTTTTATTATTAATTTATTATACTAAAATTTTAAAATCCTGAGTAAATTAAATTGTGTCCTATCTCTATTCTCTTTGTTCTCTCCCACCGACGCACGTTGCGCCGCAACCCAGAATTTCCAGCGCCACTGACGTACCACCGTCACTGCAGCGCCCACACCGGCGCACCACCCTCGCTGCGTCGCCCCCGGTGCACGTCAGGCCGCAAGCCTCTCACAGTCTCGCACTCTCGTTGTTGCTGCGCCTGCACGTAGGGGTGTGCACGGTCCGGTTTGGCCGGTTTAAGGGGCAATGTACGGACCAAACCAATACGTACGGTTTGAAATTTTCACAAACCAAACCAGTCAAATAATTATTTCAAACCAAACCGGCCAAACCATATTATAACGGTTTGGTTCGGCCGTATTAAACGGTTTGAAGATTATTCAACTAATAATATTACAAAAAATGAAACTTGTATATCAATTTTATTATTAGATATTAATGAAATAATAATACACAAAATAAAACTAATATAAATATATCTCGCTTGTCATTAATTATAAATATGAGATGAGTAATAAATAAATAATATTATGGTTGCAAGAAACAATTAAATATACGTTGATTTATAGGGTTACAATTGGAAAAATATAAGCATTGGACATATATATCAATATAATTGATATTTTAGTTTTCTATCAAATAATATTTTATTATCATTATTATATTATTTATACGGCCGGTCCGGTCAAAATGACCGGTTTCAACCTTCAAACCGTCGGCCAAACCAAATCATCCGGTTTGAGATTTTTCAAACCAACCCGGCCAATCATTTTTCTCAAACCAGCCAAACCGGCCAAATTAATTTGGTTTGGCCAGTTCGGCCAGTTTCGGCCGAACCGTGCACACCCCTACCTGCACGCCATCGCCCGCTACCATCCTGCTGCACCGACGCACCACCCTCACCGCGGCTCCCACACCGGTGCACTACCCTCATGTTGATTTAGATTAAATTTGTAAATAGATCATTTCGGGTCACTTTCGAATTGCCCGAAAATAAACAGGTCGGATTCGGGTTGAGATTTCTGACCCATATAATTAAATAGGTAGGGTTCGGATTGGCAGGTCGCTTGTTACTATCAGATCACAATCCGAACATAACTCGTTTGCCACCCCCAACTAAAATACTTTTTTTAAAAGTTTTAGGAACAAAAGTGTTTGTGGCTAAGTTTTGCAACAAAAGTGGAAGTTTGGAGGTGGGAACATGGGAAATTACCTAATTTTATTTGTTGACATATAAATGGAAAGAATAAATCGGTCTAACACGGTTTCTGTTAAAACAATATATAATTATATATACATACATATTAGATTAGACTTAAGTGTTTTGAATTTTGATAATTGTTGGCGTCCGCGTTACCTTACCGTGTACACTCATTCACATTCAATCTTTCCTCCATCCATTTCCCACCATTTTGTCCACCACTACATATTCTCCAAATATTAATACTTAAATTTTTAAATCGATAATTAAATTATTTTTATATTTTAAATTTATAATACTTGTTTATATTACTATTAACAACATATTTATAAATAAAAATCTTTTAACAAAAAATTTTCGTATGAACACTAAAACAAGACAAGTCCGATGGTATTATTCAAATTAATATCTCAACTTTCTTTCCCTTCCACACTCTATTATATTCTATTACACCAAATATTATTCCAACATTAACCATGGTATTGGAAACACAATATTATGTATATATTATTTGAATATTGTGGGATTCAACTATATTCTATCGATTTGGTATAATAAAAATAGAATAATTACTATATTTTTTTAACCTATAGAATCAGTGCTTATCAATAAAATAGAATCCTTGGTATAATATATATAAGATAGATTTAATAAAAATAAAAAAACCGTCCCTCATAATATCACATGATATTTTTAAAGTTTACATAATGTGGATAAATAGTGTGAAATTCATCAAATTCGTAAATGATATGATTGTACCATTATAGTTTAGTGGTATTCATTTCATTCGTTTTGCAAGGGTGGTTTTAAGGTGTGGCTGCAATGCCATAATTTCCCTATTTCACACTAAACTAATGAAATGAAATGAATAAAATATAGTTTAACTGGAAATGAAATGAATTATATAATTATAATTGCTAGTTAATAATATTTTAATTAATTTTATATTTATTAGATAAATATGATTGGTGATACCATGCTAATTAAAATAAATCATTTTATAAACAAAATTTATATTTTTAAAAACAATTAACTAAATAAGAAACAGAAATATAGGGATAAGTTTTGTAATTTATACCTGACTTTTTTCACTATACCTTAGACTACCTCTAGCAATGACACTCCACAACCCAACCTAACAATAAAATAATAATTTCTCTCTCATCCACCTATACAACCCACAACCCTCAATTTCACTCACAGCAATGACATCCACACAATCTAAAATTTATTTTATTTTCATATTTATACTTCAATATATATTATTTATAATATTTTTTTTATTAATTTTTTAATTATATATTTATATATTACTATATAAATATAATATTTTTATTACATACACTTAAAATTTTAATATTTGAATAAAATATAAACTACAGAAGTTGAAATTGAAATTAAATATGAATACATGAATTACAAATACAAGAGCAAACATGAAAGTGAAATTACAAACGAATTACATATTTATTCATGGGCACCAAATTTTTGTCATATGTGCTCAATCAAGTCATGTTTAAGGGTCTGATGAGCTTGTCCGTTGCGAAGTTCATCTCTATTGATCATATACGCAGACAAACTGGAAATGCGTTGTGTAGAGTAGTTGAGCGATTCAACATCTTCACCTTTCACTTCTGTAGGGGGTATCCATGAGAAACTCTGTGGGATCATGATAGTTTTGATATATATGTCGTTCATCTTCTACTATCATATTGTGCAAAATGATGCATGTCATCATGATTTTTTCTATCACAACCTTGTCCCAAATAAGGCATGGGCGTCGAAGAAAAGCAAAACGAGCTTGTAGAACCCCAAAGGCTCTCTCGACATCTTTTCTAGCAGACTCTTAGTGTTGAGCAAATAACTTGTGTTTTCTGGTCTGTGGGGCAACTATTGACTTGACAAATGCAGCCCATGAAGGGTAAATGCCATCAGTAAGATAATATGCTCTATCATTTTGACGACCATTCACAACATAATTAATTTTCGGTGATCGACCTTCTAACACATCGTTAAAGATAGGAGACCGATGCAGTACATTAATATCATTGCACGAACCTGGTGTTCCGAAGAATGCATGCCATATCCATAAATCATATGACGCAACAGCTTCCAAGATTATTGTTGGACTTCCACCTCTCCCTGTGTATTGACCCGCTCACGCAGTGGGACAATTTTTCCATCCCCAATGCATGCAGTCAATACTACCAATCATACCTGGAAAACCACATTGTTCTCCAACATAGAGTAGTTTAGCAAGATCTTCTCGATTTGGCCTTCTAAGATACGTTTCACCAAAGCATGAAATGATACATTCAACAAAATGAACAAGAGCCTCTCTAGTCGTAGCTTCACTCATTCGCAAGTATTCATCAACAACGTCAGATGATACCCCATATGCGAGAACCCTCATTGCTGCAGTACATTTTTGTACTGGTGAAAGACCTTGTCTGCCAGAGGCATTACGCCTTTGTTGAAAATATTCATCATTGGCAGTGACAGCCTCCATTATACGAGGAACAATGATCTTTGCATGCGGAGTCTCCGTCTGAATATCTGTGGAGTGTATGTCGGCATCTCCACAAAATAATCATTCATCAAACGCTCATGATCAATCTCGCGTTCTCTGTTGATATATCTTCTCCTGTTTGTAGGTTGTACAAACAGATTGTGATTGCTTGTGATGAACTCTTGGATGATTCCATCAATTTGTCGGTTTTGCTGATGGACTCGTTCTTCCCACTCATCATATCCAGGGATTTCAAATGAATCGGAACTTGAGTCTGATGATGAGTTTTCGTGGAGAGACATTTTATGAAGTGAGAAAGAGGAATTGATTGTGCAAATTATTTTACAAAGAAAGAGAAGAAAGAGATAAAAATGGTGGGTGATGGTGCAGGGATGATAAATGGCAGAACGTCTTATATAGACAAATGGTGGGGATGTGCCAGAGAGTTGATAGAGAAATGGTGGGTGAAGAATATTAATGGTGGGGTCGTGCAGTGTTGAATATTATAGTGGGTGAATGAGTATTAATGGTGCAGAGTTGATAAGGAAAATGATAGAGACATATCACAATTAATGATGAAGTGTTGAATATTATGAGATAAGGATATGATAGAGACATATCACAATTAATGGTGCAGAGTTGATAAGAAAAATTACATAAAGACATGGTGCAGTGTTGAATATTATGAGATAAGGATATGATAGAGACATATCACAATTAATGGTGCAGTGTTAAGAAAAATGAGATAAACACACTAAAACAAATTGAAATACATCGAAACACAACAAAATACATCAAATGCTAAAGATTGGTGCAACAAACACACTGAAATTACATGAAATAAGATTAATTAGATGGTCCAAACACAAGTGCCATCATACGGATTTTGAGATCTTCTTCTTCTGGAGTTAAGACATGTTTTGCCAGCAAGGTATTCAACGTCTTATTATACATCTTCATTTTATCCATCTCCTTTTTTGTTGCCACAACATTCTTCATAAACTCCAGTTCATTATCTTTGGAGATTCTCATTGCACGTAATTCTGCAGCAAATTCATTAGATGAATTAGATGTAGAAACTTTACCTTTTCCTTTCCTTTCCTTTTTGCCTTGTCTCTACCCATTGGGCGGGAAATAGAAGCTTTGCTAGTTGAGTTTCTTCACCAGAAGGCACAGAATATCCCCCATCTTCAGATGTTTTTGATCTCTTGTGGCTTCTACCATCATCTTCATCATTGTCCTCTTCATTTTCACACCGAAGTGATGTTATATCCCACTTTAGATGTTTGCACATAACTTCCTTGAATACAACAAAATCCTAAAACTTGCCTCTAGTGCCACCTTTTTCATAAATTGTCTGAGCTTCTTTCTCAATGTCGGTCTCGCTCATTCCACTCCTTCGAGCATACGCCTCCTTGTAAGCACCCACCCACCGATTTACGTTTTCACTAAATCGTTTCCAACGACCTTTCATCGATTCAACGTTCCTTTCGTTGAGATCATTTGGGTTTTCTGCTTGACGATCGTGATACAATTTATGTACACGACACCATAACGAGCTTCCCTTCTGATTTTTTCCACGTATGCTATCCTCACTAGCATAGATCCATGAAGACATGAGGGCTACATCTTCTTTTACACACCAACTAGTTTTTGAACCTTTTGACATTTTGGTACTGAGAGATTCAACATCTTGAGAGGAATGAGGGTTATTGAAATTAGGAGAATATGAAAAATTTTGATATTCAACATTTGGAAATTGTTGCGAATTTTGATAGTTTGAATAGTTTTGGGAGAATGGATAATCTTGTTGGCTTGGATAATTTTGGGAAGAGAAGAAGTAATTGGGATCATTTGGATCCATAACAAGATATCAAAATGAAGAAATACTACAGAAAATAGAAGTTTTGGTTGTAAATGAAAATGTATCAATATTGGGTTCATTTTATAGAGAAAAAAAATTATGAATTTTGGTATAATTTTTTTTTAATTATTTTGTATTTATCCAAAAAATACGAGTATCCAATCACATGCTGCCACTTGGCAGCATGTGATTGGATGACTTTGTAACACCCCATAGATCGTCCGACAATATTAGTGTCATGACATTCTTATAGTTTTGCTGCCTTTTTCATTTTTCTTTATTCAATTTAATAATTTTTAATTCATGACACTCCCCCAAAAGTCATTGCTAGGGGAGGTCATATACCTTACCAAAATTTACAGTATGAAAAAACTCATATCATTATGGAAGATGTTTTATGTATACTTTAGCTCAGTATAATTTCGGTATGATTTTGGTATAAGATAATTTATACACTATTACTTCGGTATATAGAATTTTCGGAATGATTTCAATATGATTTTAGTATGACATAATTTATGTATTATTTAATTTATCAATCTTTCGATATACTATTAGCTAGTGTTGTAAAATGCGGCCACGACGACTGCCTAGCCGGCGACGAATTGCTTAGCATCCTCAGACCGCCCTGAAAACAGTCTGGTCGGTTCCTATAGTCATCGGTCATCAGAAAATGTTGGAATATGATTTTTGAGGAGAATAGCGAGACTGCAGAGACGGTGATAGAGAGGTGGATATCAATAGTTTTTGCAGCTCTAGCGGCGCCGACTAGGATTCAGGCAAGAGGAGTGGCGGCGCTAGGGTTACGTCGAGGGTGATTGAAGGGAGAAGATGGAAATTTGTGAGAAATGGAAACAAAAGAAATGTCTATAAAACAAACATTAAATATTTAAATGTAACACCCTCCATTTCGTCTGAATTGTTGTACTTTTTTTTTTCAACTTAATTAATCTTATTTATAAAAATAGCAACTTTTATATTTTATAATAAAATATTAATTTTACTCAACTGATTCTATATTAGCAATTGTGTTCGATCAATTCGAATGTGACGAAGATTGTAATAGAGTAGGAGAGTGCGTAGGTACTAGAGGAGGGTCACGTGGGTGTGGGAAAATAGATGGTGGAAAAGGGAAAAAATATAAAATATAGTGAGAGAAAAAAAAATATGGGAACATTAATTACAAATAATTATATATAGGATGAAGTTTTTTTTTTTTTTAAATGATATAGGATGAAGTTATATGGCCATAATCATTATTACTTCATCTAATGCTTTACAATTTCATTAGTTTAAAAAATATCCTCTCTTGCAACATAAAAAATCAATAAATCAAAATCTTATTATTAGATTAATAATACTTCAAATTATTATTTTTAGTGCATTCTTTGGTGAAATTAAGTACAAGTACTTTATAGAGAAACACTCACCCTTTTTTTAATTACATTGTGCATATTATAATATATTATTGTAAATTGTTTTCGGTATTTTTATAATTTGAAAATTTATTGAACAAACTATTTTTTTATCGAAAACTGTTATAAAAAGAAAGATCAATTATTTCTTAGGTTTTTTAAATAAATTAAAAACTTAAAGTAATGTTAAAATTTTGTTTTATATTATTTTCTTAAATAATTTTTTTGCATACAAATTCAAATTTAATCATATAGTATTTGAGACTAAAACTACATTAATGATAATTATTAAATTAAAAGTTCTCAGTATTTTTTATTTGCATATTTATCTTCTTAAAAAAGTATATATTTATATATCATTAAATTAATATTTTTCAATGATTTAGTGCTCCTACAAAAGAAAAAACACGATGATAGAAAATTTTAAAATACTCAAATATATAGCCATAGAAGAAAACAAAAATGAATAACTAACATTTTATAAAATAAAATTGCATTGCATTAAAAGGAAGGACCAACACAACAATAACATTAATAAGGGAAGTAAATCCATAACAGAAATTGAAATATATTATAATAAGGGAAATCTTAGAACGAAACACAATAAAATAACTAAAAATTATACGTTGCTTGAGCTAGAGTCGCAGGAGAGGTGGATGACCCCTTCATTGTTGCCAGCAGTGGATTCCTTCATTTGTAGATAATAGTCATACAACTTCGTGAGAGGATATTTCTCCAAAAGAAGATGAGTCATCAACTGATCATCTCACAACAATGATAATCGAGTGAAGAGTTCATTAATCTCCAATTTAACCTTTTTGGTTTCCTCTCGAATATTTGAATACAAGAGCTCAAGACCTTTTGGAGATGGAAGGACACTCCATTCTAGGGCACGCATACGATTCTCACTAGGAATATTTTGCTTGACCGACGGAGATGCATTTTTCTTTGTGGAGTTTGGAGTGTTTTTTTGAAAGGTGGCGAGGTTTCGATTTTTTCTTTGCCAATGGAGATATTTTTTTGCTTGAGAGTAGTTGAGTTTTTGGTTGGAGTATTATCCATATTGCAATCAAATTTTTGGAATTATATAATCATTTAATACATATTAAAATCTCTAATCCTAACCACTAACCATGCGTTCAAAATTCTAACACTAATCTAATATAAGTGAACGTTGATCTAACAATGAAAATGTTGAGTTATAAATATCATTAATTTGGTTGAGGATATATGGGTGGAGAACTCTTATTGTTCCCAATTTGAGTCTCTTTTTCATTAATTTTCATTCGACAGTGGAGTATGAAGGGATTGTAAAAATTAATTGTAACACATTCAAAAAATTATAATATATCACTCATACAAAATAAAAATATGATAATTATAAATCGATAAGTTAACAATTACAAAATGACTTAAAATAATAAAAACAACATCACAACGACTTGAAGTATACGATTACAAAATGACCAAAAACAAATAGTTTTAATAAAAACCAAACAATTTAATTAGCAATTATCATTAGAAATCATGACATGACCACTATTTAACAACGCATTCTTTCAGAAATAGATTTAAGCCTTAGACTTTTTGGTTTTCCTCCACGTCGAGTAATTAGTGGATTCAACAAAACTTGTGTTTCTCCGGATTGAAGGGACGCACCTGTTGCAGGAGTTCAATTTTTCAATTCCTTTTTTATTTCCTTGCACCTTTGTTTGATGAATTGCATTTTTTCAAAGCTTTCGTATGCCATATCGGTGCATTCTCGAAATTCACGTTCAACCTCTTGAAACAACTTGTATTCTTTTGTTATATGTGGATATCCACCGGCAAGAAATATACTTGTGTGGTGTCTGTACACATCCTTTCGCCACCTTCTCAATATGTATCTTTCATTAACCAACCATATATCTTTTAGATGTAAAACCTTCATTATGTGAACGCATAAAAGCCCCTTGCACTCAAACATTCGGCAATTTCAAGATAGATAACTTTCAATCGGTCGATACACCACCGTGAAAGTGAGATTTTTATGAAATAATCAAGAGTGCCCGACTGAAGTACTTCATACATCTCGATTCCAGATTGAGAATCAACATTTACTTGTTGAACATGGCAACTCAACATTTTCTTGATTTCTTCTTGAGCTATTTTAAATATACGATTTGTGTTAGTTTTTGGAATTACTCCTCCCATTGGAAAGATGAGAAATATTTGATCGATTTGCGCTTTGACTCATAATCAACATATGACTCTTTTTGTGTCTTGTTGCTGATAGCAATTTCATATTGCTCAACAAACATCTTCATCGTACTCCTTGAAGTAATATAACCATAAAAAAAGCATGCATCTTTTGTGTAGATACACTGCCAGCCCAAAAGATATGGTTCAAATAAACTTTCCCCCCCACTGATGACTGTCGCGATACAAATCTTTGAGCCATCTATTATTTTCTAACCCGTGTTGTCTCACGAATTCAGACCATCTAGCTTCAAATTCACTGATTGTGAGACTATCATATATTATAGCTCTGAAATCAGCCACTGCATCCTTATAATTAGCAACTCCTTTGAATTTTTGTGGAATCTTTGTATTAATATGTCATAAACAAAAATGGTGGATCGTGTCAGGCATTATTTCCGACATTTTTAATACTCTAACATTGATCCGTTAGCATCGTCGTGGGTTGAACGCCTCTCATTACTTCCAGCCAATTAGAGAAAAATCACTTAAATGATTGTGCATCCTCATGTGTCAACAAAACACAACCTAATAAAATTGACAGATTATGGTGATTTATAAAATTGATATGAGCTGGACAATTGACTCTTTTTGTGAACTTTTTTTCCTCTGATTTTTTAGCTCTATCACAGCATAATACAAGATACTTGTTTTTCCAAAGATTTCTAATGGTAACTGCAAAACATTTTTCCTCGGCATGAGCTTGATATGATGCTAATAGAGCTTCTTTAGTTTCAAATACCATATTCTTTCGTGGACCATGTTCAAGCATCTCTTTATCGCATGGTTCTTCATTCTGTATAGTATCTTCCTTTGCGATTGAAGATGCACAATTCTAAAGAAATCGGTGTAAAACTAATTTATAAAAGTGGACAAATACATAAATTACAAAACGAGGCTGACGTAATGTATCAATCTTTAATTAAAATTCTAATGTTGCACATGTTAACGTTAAACATATTGGTTTCCAATAAAATGGCGTTACATATTGTATATGAAGTATTAACGATATTATTATCATATTTTCTAAGATAGATTTAGATATGTATTCTAGGGTTTTACGTTTATCTTTTTAGATCTTTTCATATCTTTGTAAACTCTATATATAGTTCTTTCAATAAAGGTTTATTTCAAGGCAAATATTAAAACCCTATCATGGTATCAGCCTGATACGATCCTCTCCCCTCCTTCGATCGTCTCCTACTCACGCAAACCCTACGTGCGCCGCCTCCACAATTTTTTCGCTGTCGCGGCTTCAGCGACTGAGTCCCTTCGCGTGCGTTTTCTCGTTGGTCTTCGCGCTTCCGTTTTATCGACGACAGCCTCCTCCTTTCAGCCTCGTCACTTCATCCCTCCGCTCGCACGTTGCCTTGGACTCATGGCTCCGGATTCGGACTCTCTTCCGCTTTCCACGCTGGTTCATATGATAACGATCAAGTTATCCTCATCTAACTTCTTATTATGGCGTTCTCAAGTTGTGCCGCTACTTACATGTCAAGATCTTTTAAAGTATGTTGATGGCTCTATCAATCCTCCATCGCCTACTCTTGCTTCTTCGTCAGGACATCCCTCGCCGAACCCTGCCTACGCGGCTTGGTTGCATCAAGATCAGAAACTTCTTAGTTTGCTATTATCGACCCTGACAGAGGAGGCCATGACTGAGGTACTCGGCTGCTCGACCTCACGTTCCGTTTGGATGGCGCTGGAGAGCGCCTTTAGCAACAAGTCAAAAACACGAGAGCTACAGCTTCGGGATGAACTGCAAACCCTAAAGTGCGGCTCGCGCCCTGTCTCTGAATACACCAAGGACTTCAAATCTATATGTGATCAATTAGCGGCTATTGGTCGACCCGTCGATGATACGGACAAAGCTCACTGGTTCCTTCGTGGTCTTGGTCCTACTTTTTCTGCCTTTTCTATTGCGCAGATGGCTCTTACTCATCTTCCGACCTTTCGTGATCTTGTATCCAAGGCGGAAAGTTTTTCTATTTTTCAGGACTCTATGGACTCTCAGTCTACCTCTCCGGCTGCGTTTTATGGGCAGACTCAGAAACCTTCCTCATCGCAAGGGCGCGGCTCCGGAAATTTTAATAGCTCTCGCAACAACAATAACAACTCAAATAATTCCAAACGTGGCCGCGGACGCTCGAACAATAAGCGCCCTCCTCACTGTCAGATCTGTCGTCATAACGGACACTATGCCAACCATTGTCCTGATCGCTACTTGCCAGCATCCAAGGCCAATCTTGCTGAAGCCTTTCAAAGTAGCTGCTCTATCTCTCCGGATAATCCCTCCGATTGGTATGTCGACACAGGCGCCTCAGCTCATATGTCTCCTGATATTGGCAGTCTCGACGTCGCTCGACCCTATTCCGGCTCAGATCAAGTGGTTGTTGGTAATGGTGCTATTTTACCTATTTCTCATATTGGTTCTACTCAATTTACGAATTCTATTAAGTTTCTTGATGTCTTGGTGGTTCCTTCCTTGACTAAGAAGCTATTATCTGTCAGTAAACTAACCTCTGATTATCCGGTTGACATTGTGTTCTCCAATAAACATTTTACCATTCAGCACCGACACACAAAGGAAGTTCTTGCCCGAGGTCGATGCAATGCGGGTCTATACACCCTTGATCACTTCCAGCAGTCGTTTCTCTCCCAGCTCAAAGGGAATGTTCTCCGTGCATCCTTCGAGTTATGGCATCAGCGGCTTGGTCACGTGTCTTTTGATTCTATTTCTATGTTATGTAAACAAGGACATATTTCAATTACTTCCTGTTTACCTAAGCCATTGCTTTGTTCTCCTTGCCAACGTGCTAAAAGTGCTCGTTTGCCTTTTCATTTAAATGAAAAACGTTCATCTTGCATATTGGATCTTATTCATTGTGACTTATGGGGCCCTGCGCCTATTACATCTTCTGCTGGCTTCCGTTATTATGTTATTTTTGTTGACGACTTCAGTCGCTTTACATGGTTTTATCCCCTGCATCGGAAATCTGATTTCTTTGCACACCTCAAGATTTTTGTGGCTTTTGTAGAAAATCAGTTCTCATCTACCATCAAACGATTTCAAAGCGATGGTGGAACAGAGTTCACTAATCATGCAGTTCGAGATTTTTTTCTTGAAAAAGGTATTCATCATACTTTATCATGTCCGTATACTCCTGCTCAGAACGGTCGTGCTGAGCGGAAGCATCGCCATCTCACTGAAACTGGTCTTACTCTGCTGTTTCAATCTAACCTTCCGCTTCATCTTTGGGTTGATGCTTTCTCTACTGCTGCATATATCATTAATCGACTTCCTGCAGCTCCTTTGGATGGTATTTCTCCTTTTCAGGCGCTCTACGACTCTTCACCTAACTATGGGAATTTTCACCCCTTCGGATGTCGCGTATATCCCTGTCTCCGCGATTATGCAGCCAACAAGTTCTCCCCACGCAGCATTCCTTGTGTCTTTACTGGGTATTCATCACATCACAAGGGTTTCAAATGTCTTGATTCTGCCACTTCAAAAGTTTACATAACGAGGCACGCTCGCTTTGACAAGAATCTCTTCCTTATGGCTCGGACATCCACCGGTACTTCTATGTCTCATATTGATATCTCTTCCTTTATTGAGCCAGTTCCTCGAACTCCTTCGGCTCCGACTTCTCGGCATCCACATGTAGCTGCCCCACCTGCCGTGCCTCCTTCACATAAGCCATGTTCCATCTATCCAGCTACAGCCGAGGGCCCTCCAACCGCGCCCTCGCCACCTCAACCGGCAGATCCGCCATCTGCCGAACCTATTGCGGCTGAGCAGCAAAACCAGCCACCTCCTCATCCTATGATCACGCGAGCCAGAGCCGGTATTTTTAAACCTAGGCATCTTGCATTCCATGCATGCACGTTGCTGCATCTCGCCCTACTTAACTCGGCCGAACCACGCAGCTACAAGACGGCTCTAAAGGATCCTGTTTGGCACGCAGCCATGTCTGAGGAGATGAGCGCACTGCATAAGAATAATACTTGGTCTTTAGTCCCACGACCTCCGAATACAAATATTGTGGGATCCAAGTGGGTGTTCCGAACCAAATTTCGTTCTGATGGCTCGATTAAACGTCACAAAGCTCGTCTCGTCGCTCAGGGCTTTTCTCAAATTCCAGGAATGGACTTCTCACACACTTTTAGCCCTGTTATCAAGGCCGCAACTGTCCGGATTATTCTATCTCTTGTTGTTCATCATGGTTGGAATCTTCACCAACTTGATGTCAAAAATGCATTTTTAAACGGTGTTCTATCCTCACCCGTTTATATGGAGCAGCCGCCGGGATTCACAGATGCGTCTCGCCCTGATTATGTATGTCGTCTAACTAAAGCTCTATACGGTCTTAAACAAGCCCCGCGCGCTTGGTTTCAGCGGTTGAGCGCCTTCTTGTTGTCGCTAGGGTTTTCTTGCAGCCGTGCAGATACATCTCTTTTTATCTACAGCCGCGGGTCTTCCTTATTATTTCTTCTTGTCTATGGTGATGATATTATCTTGACAGGAAATAATACGTCTCATATTTCGGACTTCGTTCGGCGCATGCACTCGGAATTCGCTATTAAAGACATGGGACGGTTGAGTTATTTCCTAGGTCTAGAAGTCACCTATACATCCGACGGCTTGATTCTCTCACAAGCCAAGTATGCGACAGATATTCTCAAACGCACTGAACTTCTCGACTGTAAGCCAGTTTCGACCCCTCTCCCAGCAGGCGTGGCTAGGGGTGTGCACGGTCCAGTTTGGCCGGTTTAAGAGGCAAAGTACGGACCAAACCAATAAGTACGGTTTGAAATTTTCACAAACCAAACCAGCCAAATAATTATTCCAAACCAGACCGGCCAAACCATATTAAAACGGTTTGGTTCGGCCGGTTTAAACGGTTTGAAGATTATTCAACTAATAATATTACAAACAATGAAATTTGTATATCAATTTGATTTTTAAATATTAATAAAATAGTGATACACAAAATAAAACTAATATAAATATATCTCACTTGTCATTAATTATAAATAGGACATAAGTAATAAATAAATAATATTATGGTTGCAAGAAACAATGAAATATAAGTTGATTTATGGGGTTGTAATTTGAAAGAATATAAGCATCAGACATATATATCAATATAATTGATATTTTAGCTTTCTATCAAATAATATTTTATTATCATTATTATATTTAAAATTATATTATTTAAACGGCCGGTCCGGCCGAAACGGCCGGTTTAATCCTTCAAACCGTCGGCCAAACCAAATCATCCGGTTTGAGATTTTTAAAACCAACCCGGCCAATCATTTTTCTCAAACCAGCCAAGCCGACCAAATTAATTTGGTTAGGCCGGTTCGGCCAGTTTCGGCCAAACCGTGCACACCCCTAGGCGTGGCTCTCACGTCCGACGGAGATCCGTTTGACGACGTCACTCGCTACCGTTCTATCGTTGGCGCCTTACAGTACCTCACTATTACACGACCTGATATCTCTTATGCAGTTAATCACGTCAGTCAATTTCTACAGCAGCCTACTGTTGAGCATTTTTGTGCAGTCAAGCATATTCTTCGCTATATTAAAGGAACCTTATCTCTTGGCTTATCTTTCTCCCGGCATTCTGCTTGTAGCCTACTCGCTTACTCTGATGCTGATTGGGCTCGCTGTCCGGACTCCCGTAGATCCACCTATGGCTATGCAGTTTATTTTGCTGGTAATTTAGTTTCATGGAGCGCCAAAAAGCAACCGATTGTAGCTCGTTCGAGCTGTGAATCAGAATACCGAGCTATGGCCAACACTACTGCTGAAATCCAATGGACGGTATCTGTACTCAGTGAGCTTCGCGTCAAGCTCACCGACCCTCCGACACTGTTTTGCGACAACAATAGCTCCATCTTCATCACTCAGAATCCTGTCGCTCACAAACGTGCAAAACATATAGACATTAATTATCACTTCGTTCGTGAACTAGTACAGGATGGCAAATTGGTGACGACGCATCTCCCGTCTGACCAGCAAGTGGCCGACATCTTCACCAAATCATTACCTCGTCCATTATTCGAGTTCTTTCGAGACAAGCTCCGAGTAGTGCAGTTGCCGACTCAAGCTTGAGGGGGGGTATTAACGATATTATTATCATATTTTCTAAGATAGATTTAGATATTTATTCTAGGGTTTTACATTTATCTTTTTAGATCTTTTCATATCTTTGAAACTCTATATATAGTTCTTTCAATAAAGGTTTATTTCAAGGCAAATATTAAAACCCTATCATGAAGAATAAATTCAAGTTATTTAGATATTTTTTCAAATACTAAATCAATTACTATTAAATCTTAATAATATACTATCTAATTAAGATTTTTAAAAAATACATCTGATCGATCTAAAATTGTATGTATTAGTGCCCCATTATTTAATTATATCTGATACATTATTATTATTTAATTATTAATTAAAATAATATATCTTATAAAAGATTAAATTAAAACCCTATATTATAGGATTAAATAAATTATTCTTATTTTTGTCGAAGAAAAAATAAATATTAATGAATAATTTATAAAAATATGATATGATATATATTATAGATAATTTAATGATTTTTAAAGTTAACAATTAGAGGTGAACTCTCAACTTGTTTATTAAATTCTAAATAAACTCTTAATTTATTATTTAAGCAAATATTTTTTTTAATTTTTTCTTATTAAACTGGTGGTGAGGATATTTTAAAAATTAACATTAATTAATTACACACACCTTAAATATCCCCACGAAAGCTCGAACCCATGAACTATTGGTCATAGATAGAGTGAGGATATTAGTATTATAATGAGGAGAACAAAGTGAAAGATGAGAATATGTATTATTTTATTCAAAATAAATAAGAAATTAGCATCTATTAAAGATGAAGATGTGTATTATAATATAATTTTATTAAATTATATTGAGGGTAATATTGTACATTCATATTTTATTATTAATTAGTTGTAGTAATTAATGCATTATGATCAAATTATGGCTATTTAGCAATACCCTTATGTATAATACTACCTCCGTCCTAGATGAATTGTTCATTTAGAGTGCATATTAATTTTCCGTTTTAGGTAAATGGACAATTAAATGGAACGGACAAAAAAGAAAAGATGAACAATTGAAGTGAGACGGGGGAGTATAAAATTTGAGATTTTTCATCAGCCGACTAGGTGCCGATCAGGCACTAGGCGGTACTCACGTCTTGCGATTTTTACTACCATGCCATTAGTATGCCAAATATTTTTGATATACTTTAATTGTTGTGACCTTTCTGCTGATATTTATTTAAGAAATGTGTCTATATCAATAATATTATTAGGTGAGGAAATATATGATTTAATTTTTAATCAATTGTTTTAAAATAAAAATAAAAATAATAAATATTATTGTATTTTCAGTGCAATACGTGCCTGTATACCATAAATATTATAATAACAATACAATTATCGTACCGAAAACTTTTGCTACAAAATAATATCATATAAAAATTGCACTATACTAAAGATTCAATAATTTCTATATCTTTTCGATATGATATCCAATAACTCGACATTTAAGTAATTTTCCATTTCCTTGAGAAATATACAAATTCTCGAGCGTAGGGGCGGCAATCTCCAACCCGACACGAACCTAACACGAAAAAAATGGGTTGGATCAACCAATTTAATTTTCGGGTCGGGTTCGGGTCAATTTCAGGTTGACCCGCGAATCCATTTGACCCACCAATAATATTAATTATTATAATTATTATTTATAAAATATAATTAAATAATAATTTAATAAATAAAATATAGCAAAAAACCAATTTTTAATTAGTTAACACAATTTTTTAATTTTTAAAATAATTAACATAATTTATTAAATTTAAAATTAATTAATACATTTTTTATTTTTAAAATAATTAAACAGGTCAGTTTCGGGTCGATACGAAAATAAACAGATCGGGTTCGGATTGTGATTTCTGACCCGCGAAAATATATGGATCGGGTCGCTTGTTATTAACAAATCACAACTCGACCCGCCAACCCAAACCCGACCCATTTACCACCCCTACTCGAGCGTACGAGGTTTTGTAGACAAATTTTATATTCACAAATACCAAGTATGAACGAATCTCTTTCTTTTCGTTTAAAAAACGGTTTGTTTTCGTCTTGAGTCAGTTAGTCGGTCCACCGACTCCCTTGACGGTTTCCGGTCCAACTTCAACAAATTGGTTATTTTTAATATTTATTAATTTATTTAGGGATTCAATTACAATTATATTACCCATCGCGTCTCACGGTTTTACCGAATCCAAAGTCAATATTCAAACTTCAAAGTCCAAATTTAATTATTCCTCCTCTCTATATTTCCCAGCGTTGAAACTTTCCAATTCATGAATATTATTAGTAATTAACCAAATCATCATCCTCATTTTTTGAATCTCGAACCGCGTCTCCCCACATATATATATATATATATATAAATCAACTCTCCCAGAAAAAACTAAAACAAAATAAAATAACTCAAACAACCTCAATTAAATACACGATTTCTCTAGCTCAAATTTTTGGTATATATTTTCCAGCTAAAAAAGCATGATCACCTCATGGCGGAGGCGGCGGGCGGCCCGCCGGGCTGCAAAGGAGCAAAATCCCGACGACGACGGCGGCGGCGGCCAGGAGCTCACCATTCCGAAGCATTTTCTCTGTCCGATTTCTCTGGAGTTGATGAAAGACCCGGTCACATTGTCGACGGGCACCACCTACGACCGCGACAGCATCGAGACGTGGATTGAAGCCGGCAACGCCACCTGCCCCATCACGAAACGAGTGCTGAGAAATCTCGAGCCCATCCCCAACCACTCCATTAGAAGAATCATCCAAGACTGGTGCGTCGAGAATCGCTCCCATGGCGTGGAGCGGATCCCCACGCCGCGGATTCCCATGACTTCCTACGAGGTTTCGGAGATCTTCGCGAGGATTCACGGCGCCGCACAGAGCGGCGATGGAGAAGGGTGCCGGGAATTGGTCTCCAAGATTAAGGAGTCTGCGAAGGAGAGCGATAGAAACAAACGATGCATCGTCTCCAACGGCGGAAGTAGAGTTCTCTCCGCCGCGTTTGAAGCTTTTTCGAGGAAGAGTTGTGGAGATGAGGGTTTTACTGCTGTTTTGGGAGAGGTCTTGTCGGTTATGATGATGCTGACGCCAGCTCTTGATGAGGAGGCATGCCGGAATCTCTCGCCGCCGCCGTCGCTGCAGAAGATCGCGTGGTTTCTGAGATTTGGGAATTTATCGGCGCGGAGAAATGCGGTTCTAGCGTTGAAATCAATTCTCTATTTCGATCAAGAGAAGGTGGCGGAGGTGGGCGAGATCGACGGCGCTCTCGAAGCATTAATCAATCTGATCAAAGAGCCAATTTGCCCCACAACAACCAAAGCTTCTCTCCTAGCAATCTATTATTTAGTAAAAACACCAGAATTATCTCACTCAAAGTCGATCGCGATGAGTTTGACAGACATGGGATTGCTCCAAATGCTCGTAGAAATGCTCGTGGACTCGGAAAGAAGCACGTGCGAGAAAGCGTTGGGAGTTCTTGATGGGATTTGCAGCCATGGTGAAGTGAGAGAGAAGGGGAGAGAGAATGGTCTGATGATACCGGTTTTGGTGAAGAAACTGCTGCGCGTATCGGACATGGCGACGGAGTTTTCGGCATCAATTCTGCTTAAGATTGTGAAGAACGATGGTGATGAGGAGATAGAGGGTGGCATGGCGGCAGAAGCGCTGGGAGCAGGAGCGTTTCAGAAGCTGCTGCTGATTTTGCAGATTGGGAGCAATGATGTGACGAAGGAGAAGGTGACAGAGTTGTTGAAGATGTTGAATGTGTATAGGGATAGAGTTGAATGCGTTGATTCTTTGGATTTTAAGCATCTCAGAAGGCCATTTTGAAATGGATTTTAGGCCAAATTGATGATGTTTTAATCTATTCTTTGTTTCATTGTTAACTATAACTATGTTTATTAGTAAAAATATAGTTTACATTAATCTCTTTGTTTGGGGTGTAGTGATATTGAAAGTATCTTACTTGAACGAAGATGTCATAAATTCGAGCTTCCTAGAATATTTGAGTATGTAAATTTAAATAAATTAATAGTGGCATAACTATGATTAGTTTTTGGGTAGCCAGTAGGAGAGGAGGAAGATATATTAAAAATTATTATTTTATTCATAATAACGTCATTACTAGTACTAAATTACATTATTTATAATGTGAATTAGTCTGCCTTACAAACTAAGAATAATAAAACGATGTCATTTTTGGCCTTATTATGAGGAATTAATGTGTTACATAAAATTATGAGTTAGATCCTTTGACTGGTATGAATTGATTAGCAATTTGCTTCCCCATTGATTTGATTTGCTCGCAATTTTCGTTCAACGATCAAATTTGACCATTTATTTTTATTTTATTTCCTTAAAAAAAAAGTGATAAATGATAAAAATAAGTAATCAATTATGGGCCTGAACTTAAAGATTGCCAAACAAGTCCAATCCATGTGTAGGTTGGACTAACTGCTAAATTGCCCCAAATTTAGCAAATTTACAAACTTCGATTAATTTTTCTAAATTATTATTATTTATTTGAATTTAAATTACAACAATAAATTAAAATTGAAGTGGCCTTGACATTATATAGTTTACTGGGTGTTGAGCCCAAAAAATGATATATCATTTTTTGGCCCATTTATAAATAATGCCACAAAGATCAAAATAAAATCCAAGTGATTCGATTATTATCGGTCCGAAAAATGGCCGACCTGCTAAAATTTATCTTTTGATTCATAGAGCGATCGAATTGATTGAACAGTCAACGATAAGTCCAAAAAATGGTTAAATTGCATGGATTGTTGAGTCAACAATAAAGAGAGTCAAATCAAATGTGATTTGACAAGCTTTACTGTAAAAAGGTGGAAAAGCTTTACTCAAATATTATTAAAATTCTTGAGTATTCTTACAAATTCATCCACAACTCTGGCTACCATTAAATTATAACACCTTTAATTTTAAATAAGTTTCTGAAATAAGTTAAATAATTGACATTATTTGTATTTACTATATCTGTAATTATATTAATTAGTTGAGGAAACATAATTTTCCTGATACCCAATAATAACACAACCTAGGAGTGTGGCCAAGCTGAAGCGCCACTTGATAAAAAACTTGAAACTTGAGTTAAAGTTCAATTTAATTAAGCTCAAGTTTTCAAGTTCTATCTATATTAAACGTCAAGCTGAAATCGACTCGATCGAACTCCATTTTTTTATAAGAAAATTAAATCATTTATAGTTAAATAATAAATTTAAGAATAAAAACTTAAATTATATTAAGTTCAATAAGGTTTGTGAACATAATTCGAATCCAAGTTTGATTCGAGCTCAAACTCGATAAGGCTCGTAAACCTATCAAGTTGAAAATTATAAAGCTCAAGCTCGAGATCGACAAATACTCAAGTAGCTCGAGCTTGAATTGTTCCCAGTTAATATCAAGTTGATTGCAAAATTAATTTTTTTAAAGCCAACACAAGTAGCTCATGAGCCGACTTGGCTCATGTTCATCATTACACAACTCAAACCCTTAAAATACTTTACTATATAATCTAGAAACTAACCATTTATATATGTACATAATATTCACAAAACTACATTAACAATTGATTAATGTACAGTATATTATTTTAGGATAATAGTGTGAATCTGAGAAAGTAATAATAATAGTGATAAGTAGGCGGATATATTGTTTGTTTTTTGCCACGAAATTCTAAGAATCTGCACAACCAAATGCATGTTTATTTGCATCATTCACCCTCTTTCCACGTCTTTAGATGTTTACATTCATGAATCCAGCAAAAAAAGAATTCCATAAATTTTTTTCGTACTATATATTTTTTTAATATACCATTTAATCAGTTTCAAATTATTTTGTTTTTTCCTTAACCCAACCACCGCATTATAATTTGTATCTTTTAGATTTCCCAAATCATGTCTTATATGTTTATCATTCCATGCCCTCCACTTTCAATAACTATTCATGCCTTTTATCAAATGCATCATGCATGCATTCGGCTTCCATAATAATAATGTAAAAATTGAAAAATATAAATAAAAATATCGTGGTCAAGAAAGAGCTTTACAAATGTTGTATGTATATATTTCCTTTTGATATATACAATCTCGAGTCAAATATTTGCATGATCATAAAGATGGGAGAATGAGCCACTTAATTGTGATATGGGACAGATGGCAGGATTATTTAGGGCGATTTAGACCATATATACTAAAAACAATCTCTTTAATAATTAGTGTTAAATATGTTGTGGGTGATGCTCAAAACTTTAATATAATGAAAAAAGTGAGTAGCAAAAGTTGGAGAAATGGATTCAAAGGTTGTGTGCTACGTGTTGAAATTGAGGGTAATAAAAATGGCTAGTTTAGGTCTACATGTTTTGCCATTTCCAAACACCATGCATGCAAAACTGCTCCAACTATGTGATCAGATCATCACATACCAAACACACGTCATATCATTCATACAGTTTGATTCTATCTCCTACGGGAAAAAAAATTAAAGATTCTCATTTTATGTATTTTCTCAACATATTTATGTTGTATTAAAATTCTTATTCCTTGTTTAGATTTACATTGATGTATGAAATAGATAACATATAGTAATAAATAATTCCAGCCAATTGTCTTAATATATACAACAATACTTAAATAATAACATTTAAATATATTCGTTATCTATTCAGTAATAGACAATATTTAAACAACGGTGAGGTTCAATCGTTGTCTTTCTGCATTTTTTGGTGTTAATTGACAACAGTTTGAGCTATACTCACTCTATTACATCGGTTTTAAGCTCAAACTAGTTTTCCACCCGCGCGATGCGCGGCACGTATATATTACTTTTAGTAGTTTATCAATAATAAACATATAAAACAATTTTGTGAATGTCATATATACATGATACTAATTTCATTAAAATATAGTATAGCTTATTAAATAAAATAAATTTGTAACTATTTCTTCTTGTAGTCAATATATTGTAAAATTGATATTTTGAAAAGAGTTGTATTAACTTTAGATAATGAAATATTATAATATTATCATTAGCACGTGCATATGATTGAAGTAAACTTGTACCTTGATTTTTTTTTACTTTCAATTTATTATAAAAATATATAAAATGTTGAAGC
>JAPKLW010002240.1:91326-102685 GCA_026898455.1 Plectranthus barbatus
ATATATATATATATATATATATATATATATATATATATATATATATATATATGAGAGAGAGAGAGAGAGAGTAGTGATAATATGAGAATAGTTTTTAGTATGAGAAATGAGAATAAATCTCAGCCTTTGATTTTGTGATTTCAACGCTCACGATCTATTTCACTCCGGTGCAGTTTTCTTCGATTATCCTGCAGTTTTGAAAAATTAAGGTTATTTTTGTAATTTAGCTTTTTTTAAAATCTGAAATAGTATCTCATCAGATTTTTTATTCCTTTCTTCGCGCGATTTGATTTCTTCTTCCTTCTTCGTTCGATTCGATTTATATTTCTTCTGTCGCTCAGATTTTTTTTCTTTGTTTTTGGATTTTGCATTCGTGTTCGGTCTCGACTTTGTTAATTGTGCATGAATATAGTTTTAAAAAATTTGTTTTATTCAGATCGACGTTCATTTTTACTATTATATTGTGCATCTTTTGTTAACTTTGTGCATTTTTGTATCGTACAGGTTCATTTATTCCAAAGTGTGTTTATGAGATGAAGCATTTTAAGGGCAGAGTTTTTAGAACAATTGATGTTGATATTGAGTTTTATAGAGACTATGCTCGTGTTGTTGCTTTGAAGAAAAAGTGTTTAATTTTTTTCTTAATTCGTATTTATGTAAAAATGAAGTAAAACGGACTAAAAATGAAGCAAATCGGGCTTAAAATGCAAGTTGCTGTTTGTGTTTGAGCATTTTTACAGTTTTAGCATTTAAAGGCTAAAACTGCAGGATATTGGGGCAAAAATGCCGCATTTTTCAATTTACTGAGAATGAATCATGTTCGTCGATTTGATGAGATGGACGCGCGAGATCTATTCTTATTTCTCATAGTAACTCCTATTCTCACATGATCACTACCCTATATATATAGTGGTGATCATATAATAATAGGATTTCCCGTGCTAAATGAGAAAAGATTTCAACCGTTTAAAATCTCAATCGACGGCACAGATTAAGCCCGTCCCTTCTAATTTTCGATGCATATTTTGCACATACTCAATGCATAAAAGGGTAAGATAGTAATTGTCTTCTCTATTTAGATCAAACACACTATCTCTCCTAATTTTCTCTTTCCTCCCATTATAATCAAACGATCATATCTTTCTCGAATCAAATCTATTTTTTACGAATCATATATCAAATTAAACGTATTCTTACGACGATTTATATGATATCCATATTGAATATGTTAAATTTAGAAGATTCGCACGAAAATCTTGATTTTATATTCAGTTGGTATATGTTCTTCATTATATTTACGTTCATGATAAAAAAATGCATCAATTATGCATAAAAAATGTTCCTAAATATTTGCATTTTTTGCATCAAAATGATGCATTATTAACTCGAATAAGATGCATTTTTATTCTAAAGCATATGCATTTTTGTATTCATATTGAGTGCAGTTTTTGCATTGATTATATGCTGCAGTTTTATGCCTAAAATATTGCATTTTTTTTACATTTTTGCCCTTTTATGCATTGAGTATGTGCAAAATATGCATCGAAAATTGGAAGGGACGGAATTAATCTGTGTCGTCGATTGAGATTTTAAATGGCTGAGATCTTTTCTCATTTAGCACGGAAAATCCTATTATCCCCTAATCACTACCCTATATATATATATATATAGGGAGCAGGTCAGGTAAGAAAAAGTCCACTGTGAGAAAAAAGAATGAATCATATCCATTAGATCTTAATAAATCAATGGTTGATATAAAATCAAGCAACAAGTCAAACATAATCAAGCAACACAGTAATCAAGCAATAACTAAAACACAATCAATTGTTTGATTGTGTTTTAGTTGTTGCTTGATTGCATATCAACCATTGATTTATTTAGATCTAATGGATATGATTTATTCTTTTTTCTCACATGAGGATTTTTTTTCACACGATCCCTCCTATATATATATATATATATATATATACATAGGGAGCGGATCTGGTGAGAAAGAATCCCCTGTGAGAAAAAAAAATGAATTTGATCCATTAGATCTCAGTAAATCAATGGTTGATATACGATCAAGCAGCAATTGTAACACAATCAAGCATCATATTAATCAAGCAACAACTAAACACACAATCGAGCAATTGCTTGATTGTGTTTTAGTTGTTGCTTGATTGCATATCAACCATTGATTTATTTAGATCTAATGGATAAGATTTATTCTTTTGGAGGATTTTTTCTCACATGATCCCTCCTCTATATATATAGAGAGAGAGAATGGATCATGTAAAAAAAAAATCCTCCTGTAAGAAAAAAGAATGAATCTTATCCATTAGATCTAAGTAAATCAATGGTTGATATTCAATCAAGCAACAATTAAAACACAATCAAGCAATTGCTTGATTGTCTTTTAGTTGTTGCTTGATTATTGTGTTTGATTTGTTGCTTGATTTTATATCAACCATTGATTTATTAAGATCTGATGGATATGATTTATTCTTTTTTCTCACAGGGAACTTTTTCTTACCTGGTCCGCTCCCTATATATATATATATAGGGATTGGATCTCATACTAAAATATTAAGGGAAGGTCTCAGGTTAGGCACGCCTAAATCGTTTAGGCGGGTTTTATCCATTAACTCAACTCAAACCCATTTAATATACCCTAATTGGGATTAAAAAACCCTATTTGGGATGGATGAACCCATTTGGATAGGATAAAACCCGCCTAAACCGTTTAGGCGTGCCTAACACAAGTTTTTGCCAAATACTCCCTCCGTCCCGCTACAATTGACGTGTTTTATTTTGGCACATTAATTTCGGAGCTAATATTTAGTAGCTAATCGTGGTTAATAATAAAATTGGCAATCATAATTAACTTATTTAAGACTTAAATAAGTTAATTATGATTGCCAATAAAGTTAATTATGATTGCCAATTTTATTATTAACCACGATTAGCTACTAAACATTAGCTCCGAAATTAATGTGCCAAAATGAAACACGTCAATTGTAGCGGGACGGAGGGAGTATTAAATATGTTAAATAGGAATGATTTTCATCCATTGATTTTGATAAAATCTACGGCTGAGATTTTTCAGATTTATGGTTATTAAATAACTGCAACATTTAAATTCTCTAATTTACCCTTATGCAATAACTAAAAAATAAAAATAAAAATTAATTATCATAACCGTCCATCACATCTAATCTAATGGCTCATAATTATTCTCATTTAGTATATTTTAATCTATTAGCATATGATCTCTTCTCTCTCTATATATCATAGGCAGCTTAATTATTTCCTCTTTTCCAGATTCAAGTCATTTGAACTGATCACCTTCATGATTTTCACACTCCAGAATTTCGTGTGAAGCAATTTTGTAATATGGGATTCCATGTTGTGTCTCATAGATATAGATGAAAGGAGAGATAATTTAGTATGTATAGAATAATCAGGTATATAAATGTATTTTGAGGCATGAATTATGAAGTGAATTTGTAGATGATGTTGTCAAAGACAAAAAAACCAATAACTTTTAGTTATTATAAGGGGTTCCATTAAATTTTAAAAAATAAAAATATATAAAATACAATATTATTACAAATGTTTTTTTTTTTTGGCTCATTTCATTTTCAATCCCTCGTGCTATCTTATTTATTTTAAACTATATGGGAGAATAACTTGTAAAAATATCGAATCATCACGTTATTACAAATCGTAAAAAAATTACATGTTCGCGAATGTGAGAATCAGAGGATTAATCCAAATAAATCCAAGAGATTCTACGGAATCTTACAAAATCGGTTCATTCTCTTTATCTGGATATCCAGAAAAAAAAATGTACGGTTTGATGAAGCTATTGTGAAATATATACTCATGTTCTATAATGGGATTGAATCCCCTAGTGTGCATATAGATTGACCAATGCTTATAAGATAATTGATTATGTTTTTTACTGCTAGATTTGTGAAAAGGACAGAAATTGCATAGAACAAGAGAGTTGGTTTTTATTTGTTGACAAATAGGTGAGCATGTGCAAGAGCAAGAGCAAGAGCAAGAGCAAGAGCATGAGCATGAGCATGAGCATGAGCATATGCATAATAGTATAGGGAATTAGGAAATGGCAGGGAAGGCATCCATGGTTATTACCGTTGCAAAACCAGTTGGGCCCACCTCTGATATATTGGGCCCTGCTCCTCTCTCCCCTACCATTTGGACCCATACTACTACTATTCCTACCACTACTATATTATAGTTATTACCTTCCTTCACCGCCATCCAAAATTTTATCATTTTTGTTTCGAACATCAAAAATGAAAACGTAGTTGATTGCCCAATTTGGATCATTTGTTGTGCACCATTTATAATTATAAATTTTATTTCCATTATGTAGTTTTTCTTTTTAGAATTGTAGATTCAAAACCCAAAAGATAGTTTAATTATCAATTTAGGACCCGAAAGATGTTTTGTATGAGGTCCTGGATTGAAAATTGTATCATCTTTCGGGTTTTGGATTGAGAATTTTTGTGATCTTTCGGGTTCTGGATTGAGAATTAATCTTTCGGGTCCTGAATCGATAATTGAACTATCTTTCGGGTCTTAAATCGATAAAACTCCTTTTTTTTTAAATATGGTTTACATTAATCTTAAACATACACACCCACCCACTCACACATTAAATCGATAAATCGAACATGTGACCTCTTAGTTACAGGCAAAGTGTTCTAACATCTATACCCCAGGCGAAGGGACTAAGTGTGTAGTTTTTTTATTCTCTTATATGTCAAAGCACAACAGAGGATCCAAATTCTTGAATGTTCGGGTAAAACCCACCCTGCCCACAACTCCACCAACCACTGAAAATTTTCTATTTTTAATTCAATATTGAAAGATAATTTAATTATTGAATCAAAATTTAAAAAAATTAGATCCTAATTTGAGAATAGATATTTCGAATCCTGAATTGAGAACACTCAGATTAAAATATCATCTAGGAACCTAAACATAGTATTAGGAACCAAAGACAAAGAGTCCCGCGGACCCTACCTTTAGTTAAAACACGTCCAAGGTAGATGGGAAGACTTATTTAGAATATACTATCTGAAGTTGTGCCCCTCTCTCTCTCTATATATGTATCTCCGCCGAGGCCCAGCTTCGACAAAGTCAGATAATTTAGACTCCAAGTAGATCTCCTAATCCCAACTATTTGCCCCCATTTATTCTTCAATTCTTCACCTACGCTCACTTTCCCTCCTATATACGCACTCCATTTCTCTGTTTTTTCTTCAACCAAAATGGCCGCACCGCCTCTTTTCTCTCTGGCTTCTCTCTTTTCAGCCCTCTTGGTTTCACTCACAGGTGCATATTTCTTTCATTCTAATTTATTTACGATTTTTTCTTCTTAACATTTTCATCAATTTTTTTTACAAATTTACTACAAAATGCAGTTCGGACCGTGTCATCGGCGACATTCACATTAGTCAATCAGTGCACCTATACTGTCTGGCCGGGATTGCTATCAGGCGCCGGCACTCAGCCGCTCTCCACCACCGGCTTCGCGCTCAACTCCGGCGACTCGTACCCAATCTCCGTCCCCGCCTCCTGGTCCGGCCGCATTTGGGGCAGGACACTCTGCTCCCAAGACTCCACCACCGGAAAATTCACCTGCGCAACCGCGGACTGCGGCTCCGGCACCGTGGAATGCTCCGGCGCTGGGGCGGTTCCCCCAGCCACATTGGCCGAATTCACGCTGAACGGCGCCGGCGGCCTCGATTTCTACGACGTCAGCCTCGTGGACGGCTACAACCTGCCAATGCTGGTGGTCCCGCAGGGCGGCTCCGGCGGGAACTGCTCCAGCACGGGATGCGTGTCCGACCTCAACGACTCGTGCCCCTCGGAGCTGAGGGTGGTGAGCGGCGCCAGCACCAGCAGCGGGAGCGGCGCGGGGGAATGCGTGGCGTGCAAGAGCGCGTGCGAGGCCTTCGGCGATCCCAAATACTGCTGCAGCGGCGCCTACGCCACGCCGGATACCTGCGGGCCCACCGAATATTCGGCGGCGTTCAAGAATGCCTGCCCCAGAGCTTACAGCTACGCTTACGACGATAAAACCAGCACTTTTACATGCGCCGCCGCCGACTACATCATCACCTTTTGTCCGACCCCTTCCGCCAGGTACCCGATCCTCTATTTTCTATCGTGTTTTATAATATAATATTTTTATTAAAAACCCGCATAATAGATTTAGAATGAAGAAGATAATTAATTCACAACCTAAAAGATATACTTATCAATTTAAGATTAGAAAAATCGTTAAATTTTTAATTTATCTTAGAATTTTGAATTGGTAATAAAATTATATTTCGGGTCCTTGAATATTCCGACGAAGGAATTATAAAAGTGATTAAAGTGGCATTTGAAATGCATATGTGACAAGATTTCTGCAACAGAAACATAGCCACATGGATTATAACCAGACACTAACGCAAAGTGTAATAGATGGGTAACATGTGCAATTGTTGCTTAATAGTTAATTGGATAAACCAACATGGATTTATTAGTTTTTGTCGACCCCAATTTGGGAAATTCCTTTTTATTTCATTCTTTTTTTTTTTTATCAAAATGTTTTTAAGTTGTGGGCATGTGCAGTTTTCCCAACCCCATCACTCCTGCATGCTTTCTCCTTTTTCTCATCACTTTTCTATCTTGGGCGGTTATTATTATATAAATCATTTAAATTATTTAATATAAATCCCACTAATTTATTCCGTGAAATACGTAGTTTGATATTGTAAGATTTTTTTTTTTAATTACTAAACAAGCTTATCATATAAAATAAATCGCATGGAAACAGTTAATGTCGAAAACGATAGGAACAGAGTTTCTGACCCCTAATTTTGTAATATTTTGAAGTTTTGAAAACGATACGAAATTGGGTTTCTGACCCCTTGATTATATTATATTATATTTTTGTCTCCCAAATAATTTATTAATGATTATTCTTGAGAATAGCGGCACCGCCCAAACTCAATTGTAATGCGTATTATTTGTGCAAATTGTGTTGTGTTTATTTGAATAATTGAATGATTTAGCTTTTGTTAAAATAGCAAAAGCTGTGTTTGTGGTGGAACTATATATGTAGATGAGAATTATTAATGTAGAAATAATAGTCATATAATAATTAATGAAATTATTGATGATGAATGTGCAGCAAGAAATCAAGTGGAGGGACAATAATAGGAGCAGGAGGCGTTTCATTGGTGACGAGTGGAGCTCATTTCACCTCTAGTCCTTCCCTATTTTCTTGCACAATCCTAATCTTTCTGGCGGCTATTTCACAATTATGGAGTCGGCATTATTGATCGAATCGAATTGAGTCGAGCTGAATTGAATACAGTATTCCTCAATAGTCACAGCATAAAGAATCCTTTTCTCGCATATTCCGGGTGAAATTTTTTGTAGTGCTTACTTGAGGAACCAAGGATACCTAGCAATGGATGAAAAAGAGTTACCAATTTCTTTGCTTTTGTAGCAATTATTAATATTGTTATTATTTTTTTCTCTCTTATTTGGGTGTATAAATTATTTAAAAATGGCCGCTCACGGAGTGTGTAGTTACTAGCTGTAGCTTGTACATTATTATTACTATTATTTTATGAACTATTTGAAATATCCTCGTTTTTCCTTATGTAGTCGATCGCAACATCGATGGGGCAGATTTAAACCAGGGCTCGCGGGGTTGTCTGCCCCATAAAATTAACAATATAGAGAGAGAGAAAATAAAATTATAAGACATCGATCACATAAAATAGAGATGGAGCTCCAACAAAGCTGGAGTTTAATTTGCATCCAAACCGATTAAGAGAGCTTAAAATCTAGATGAAACTTTAAATAAGTATCTCCAAATAAAAAGTTTCATATTAATTCAATTATTCCTCATCCCCCTACTAAAAAAAACACTTTAAAAAAAATAGATGTTAGTGACTCTCATTCCGAATTGGATTTAACATTTACCTATTTATTCTTGTCTAACCTTTTAATTCGATGGTCTACTTTATAGTTTACACTTTATGATATTAATGCGTAAAAAATATATTATTATTATTACTACTACTACTAAATTTTACTTCCTCCGTCCCACCTCAATTGTCTCATTACTTAAAAAAGTAACTTTTTTCACACTCAACAATAAAATATTAATTCCACTACTCAACTTACTTTACACTCACACTCCTTGGTTATTGTGTCCGATCAACCCGGGACAATTCAGCCGGGACGGAGGGAGTATATTTTTATATTAGGGATATCGACAACTTATCTCTTAATGTTGTAAGGAATAAAAATATACTCCCTCCGTCCCGTTGAAGTAGTCTCATTTCCCATTTTTGTTTGTCCCATAAATTAGTCCCACTTTCCTAAAATGGTAAACTTTTTCACACTCACCAATAAAATATTAATTCCACTACACTCACAACTCTTAATCTCCGTGCCGAAAAGAAAAGGGACTACTTATAAGGGACGGAGGGAGTATATAATTTGCGGTTAAGATGATGTAAGTTTGTGGTTAATATTATAATATACTTTATTTGAATACAGATATCTCATATGATGGATTGATTTAAGATATTATTTTATAAACTATTTATAATTATAAATGCATGGAGTGTGCGTTGAGTTATGTGAGTGCATCACCATTCATCCCTTTCGTATCCTGATCTATTAAAATAGATTATGAATATTCAATTCCAATAAATATATATATATATATATATATATATATATATATATTAAAAAAAAAAACCCTACTGACTACGGTTGCATTGAAAGGGATACATACCATTATTTTTAGAGAGAGAGGCGTCGAGAATTTATTCACATGACTAGTGGGCAACATAGGCTTTTTAGCTTCACCAAAATAGAATTTAATTTAACAGTTGATGGCTGCTACGGGACATTTGATTTGGTCGGCTCAAATGAAAGGAATTTATAATGTTAAATTATACTCCATCTGTCCCGTTTAAATAGATCCCTTTCTTTTCAGCACGGAAATTAAGAGTCGTGAGTGTAGAATGAGTTAGTGGAATGAATATTTTATTATTGATTGTGAAAAAATTACCATTTTTGGAAAGGGCTGTTGGGACCAGGCCCACGAGCCCAGGCCCAATAGACAAGTCGGCCCTCGCAAACAAGTCCAACTCACAAAGCCAGCCCGCCAACGTAAACAAGACACTAAAAATCCGCTCAAGTCAAGTCCTCGCTACCGACGAGCAAGGAGCCTCGCCATCGAGGAATCGTAAGGGTCGATGTCGAGGAGTCCAAGGAAGGGAAACCCTAGCTCACTGGCGGCGCCGATCGCTGAAGGCCCTAACCTCCTCCGAAAAACCCGTGAACAGTCCGATATTTGCGGCGAGCCGTTACTACTCGACGGCTAGGGTTAGCTACTGCCTACCTGCCCCTATCCTGTCTATAAATAGGGGCAGAAGTCTCAATTTTTGTATCGATTTCCCTCATAAGTAAAATATAGCCAAAACTCTGTCAAATTCTTTGTAGATTCCTTCATTACTGGAAACAATCACATCAACGTTATTTAGTTCGCCGCATGTTTAATTTCTGCCATTTAATTCTTGTTTGTCGTTTCCAATTTCCGTTATTATCTGTGACTTTCTAACGAAGCTCTAAGGGCTCCTTTTTCTCGTGAAATCGAACCTCAACATTTGGCGCCCACCGTGGGGCCCTTAGGGCTATCTTCCGTGTTTTATTCACTGAATCCATGGCAGGTAACAGCGAGAAAATGGGAACTCAAGCGGGAAAGACGGCTGGGACTCGCGCGCCCAGCTCCTCGGCACCGAAGGACCTCGTCCCTATCGACGAGCTAGTGCGGCAGACCCTGCAAACTAGCAGTGCTCAAGCCGTATCTTCGGATCTGCTGAATACGATCCTGGCCCGACTAGCCGAGGAGGCCGAGGAAAACCGACGCCATGCGAAGGAGACGGATTCCAGAATCATGGAGTTGCACGCCACCAACGATGCCTTGCGTAGAGAGAACGAACAACTCCGCAAGGAGAAGGCGCTCCAAAAGCAACCCATCATCGAGGAGCCCCCCACCGGCGAGAAACCAACGAATCCCCGCAAGAACTTGGTCCATGACCTGGAGGAGGCGGCTGACCTCAACACGCCAGCGACGTCGGATCAGGGGCACCGGCCTGCGGAGACGGCGACCTACCGCCCGATTGACCGCCTCGCTACCGAGCCGCCACGTGGCGAATACGAGAAACGTCTTGAGGCGCGAATGGCTGGATTGGAAAAGCTCATCTGTCGCATCCCGGAGATCATTCCCCCAGATTCGTTGATACCACGCGACAGCTACGCTGACTCGCCTTTCACACCCGACATCACTAACACAGATGTCCCGGCGAGATTCGTGCCGCCTTCGTTCCAACTTTATGATGGGACAACCGACCCAGAGGACCACATAGCTCTCTACAAGCAGAAGATGCTAACCACCTCGATCCCGGGCGAGTTACGCGAAGCCTGCATGTGCAAGAGCTTTGGGGCGAGTCTGACCGGGCCAGCATTTCAGTGGTTCGTTAACCTACCGAGGAGCTCTTTCTCGACGTTTTCGGAGCTCCACATGACATTTAGGAAGCAGTACTCCAATTACCGACGCATAGCCAAGCACCCGGATGCTCTAAACAGCATACGCATCAAGAAAGGTGAATCGCTACGGTCGTACGTGGGGCGCTTCAACCAGGAGCTCGCCTCGATACCGAACTGCCCTCCTCTCACTGCGGTTTTCGCCTTCAAGAACGGCCTGGACGTGTCTTCGAAGCTCTACCGGGACTTGACCAGCCATCCTTGCTACGATATGGATTCGGTCCTCTCACAAGCCTCGGCCGAAATTAACTGGGAAGAGGACGAGCCGAACCGCATCGCGCGCCTGAACGAGCAGAAGGCCTACGAACTTGCTGGCCAGCAGCGAGAGCCTCGATATCGAGGAACCTCCTCTATGTCGAGATACGTAGACCGTAAGGACCTTCGTGACGAGCGACGCTCCAGGCGAGATCACCCTTATAGCCGCACGTCGAGTACGGGTGAAGTTCCGTACAGCCTTTGCATAGACCAGAATTACCTGGTCAACAACGTGCTCAAGGGGCTCGGTGGCGTCGTGAAATGGCCCGCCAAGATGAAATCCGACCCCAAGACACGGGACACGAAGAAGTTTTGTGGTTTCCACAATGACCACGGTCACAAAACTGAGGAATGCCAGGCTCTACGCCTGGAGGTACTCGAGCTTCTAAAGAACGATTTCCTTACCGAGTACCTAACTGTTGGTCCCGGTTTATCAGGGTATAACTTGGCAGCGGAAAATGTG
>JAPKLW010002241.1:0-44855 GCA_026898455.1 Plectranthus barbatus
ATTAATATGAAGGATGTCGTCTCGGCGCTGAACAAGATAAAACTTCAATATCTTGCAAGCTGCAGGAGGACAGAGAGAAGGGGAAGGGTTTAGTATTCTTTCATGTTCATGCTTGTTTCCAATTCTCATGCTTCCTAACTGCAGTATTTCCCAAAATCCTAGGAACTTCAATAAAAGAAATAAGGATGCTTGATTAGCTTAGAGCATTGCTGTATGATTCAGTCTAGGTATGATTGATTTATGTTATGCATTTCTACTCTGCAGAAAACACTTTGATGGTGGTAGATATTCCATGTATAAAAATCTTCTAATGAGTTGGTCCTAAAATGCACTAAAAAATTAGCTGAAAGAATCAGTGCAAAAGAGTTTGAGGGCAAAAACTGATTCTTTTCTGTCACTTGAAAACTACAGTTGCATGTATCCTATTTAAATCCACCTTTCTACATTTTCTTATGAATTTTACACTTCTTCAAACTTCACTATTAATTCTAGTAACTACAATAAATTATGGCAAATCTAAAAACAGGAATATAGTAGTTTCAGAAGATATATAAACATATAAAGAACAAGAAAAAACTCATCAGTAGAAAATTTACTAGGATTCTTCAATGCTTTCAGAAGAGAAGTTCTGTACCTAGCTGCATCACAAAATGGTCTTCATATTAAAAGCTAGTTTAATAGAAGGAGATGAACATCAAAAATAATTTAATATTGCTTATTTGAATTCTATGCAACTTTTTGTTTACAAATGAGTCAGCAGCAATTTCTTTATTTGTTAATTTCCAATGGAAGCCATGAATTCATGACTTTTTCCATATTCAACAGTTCACATGTAGATAGATGTAAGTATAAATACTTGCATAGTTTCCCATCTTACCATCTTACCTTATTTTCCCAGTTCTAACAAGCATCATGGATCGGACAAGCATCCTATGTTATGTTGTGTTCCTTCATTGCCTAATCACATCTTGCATTGCAACAGACCAATCATCTCTTCTTGCTCTGAAATCCTCCATTTCGTACGACCCTCAAAATGTCATTACAACAAACTGGTCCAGTTCTAGTCATGTCTGCAGCTGGATTGGAGTGAGCTGCAGCTTGAGGCATCAACGAGTGACAGCTCTGGATGTCTCAGACATGTCTCTCCAAGGCACAACTCCACCCGAGTTAGGAAATCTTTCGTTCCTCTCATCTCTCGTAATGAGAAACAACAGCTTTGATGGCAGTTTACCACATGAATTGGCTAATCTGCATAGGCTAAGATTGCTGGATTTGGAAATGAACAATTTCAGTGGCCCTCTTCCATCTTTCCTCACCTCATTGCCTAATCTGCAGTCCTTGGACCTATCTTTCAACAGTTTTTCCGGCCCTGTTCCATCTTCAATAGCTAATATTTCCAAGCTGGAGGAGCTGCACCTGAACAGAAACTTTCTTCAAGGGGGGATCCCAGAGGAAACAGGCAACCTTACGCGCCTAACCACTCTAAATTTGGAATTGAATCAACTGATGGGACCTATATCACCTATCTTCAATCTTTCATCTCTGCAAGTGATTGGTATATCGAGTAACAAGTACTTGACTGGTGAGCTTCCTGCAAGTATCTGTGACAACCAGCCATTTTTGGTAGGGCTATATCTTTCCAGCAATTGGCTCGATGGAGAAATACCGCCAAGTTTACAGAAATGTGATCATCTCACTGTACTATCAATCTCTGTCAATGAGTTCGCTGGCAGCATTCCTAGAGAACTCGGAAACCTGACAAATCTGGAAGTGCTGCATCTCGGACAGACCAAGTTAAGAGGTATGGTCTGCTTCCTTAACGTTGTTGATGGAAACATTTTCAAGAAGAAGGCCTAGTGATGACATGTTTGCTGAAGAGCTGAGCCTGAGGCGATGGATAAAAGATTCAATACCAAGTGAGATTTCTCGCCTCGTAGATTCCAATCTGATAAGAGGAGGAGGAGACTTTGATGCAGAGATGCAGTGTGTGTTGTCTGTAATGGAACTGGCACTCAAATGTAGTGAAGAGTCTCCTGATATGAGGATTAATATGAAGGATGTCGTCTCGGCGCTGAACAAGATAAAACTTCAATATCTTGCAAGCTGCAGGAGGACAGAGAGAAGGGGAAGTGTTTAGTACTCTTTCATGTTCATGCTTGTTTCCAATTCTCATCATGCTTCCTAACTGCAGTATTTCCCAAAATACTAGGAACTTCAATAAAAGAAGTAAGGATGCTTAATTAGCTAAGAGCAGTGCTGTATGATTCAGTCTAGGCATGATTGATTTATGTTACTCTGCACAAAACTCATTGATGGTGGTAGATATTCCATGTATAAAAATCTTCTGATGAGTTGGTCCTAAAATGCACTCAAGAATTAGCTGAATGAATCAGTGCAAAAGAAGTTGAGGCCAAAAACTGAGTCTTTTCAATCCATCTTTCTTCATTTTCAATGAATTTTACATTCTAGTAGCAACAATTATGGCATATCTAGAAACAGGAATATTGCAGTTTCAGAAGATATATAAACATATAAAGAACAAGAAACAACCCTTCAGTAGAAAATTTACTAGGATTCTTCAATTCTTTCAGAAGAGAAGCTCTGCACATAGCTGCATCACAAAATGCCTGGTCTTCCTATTAGAAGTGTTGCATCTTTGCCGCAATGCTAGTGAAAAGATTCCAAAATTGTTTAGGCTGTTTAATATATACTAGACAGAAGAGATGTGCAGTTCTCTGAAAACAACAAACTGAAATGCAGCTCCCTTATGATGCAAATCACGACTTTCGCCTACAACTACACCTTCTGATTCAGAAACAGACAATAGCTTTCTAGCCAAAAATGGAGTTCGCTTGAATTCAGTCAAAAGAGCCTTCTGGAAAATCCTATCGCCTCTAGTCAATCCAGCTACTCCTGTTCCATCAGGATCCTGCAAAATTGGGTTATTCAAAGGATTAAGAATCTCAATGTTGGACTTGAACATCCGATCCCTCCTCAAAAAATCAGCCTTCTTTTCAAACCATCAATATTATATTTAATATAATATAAACTATTTTTATATTATACATCAAATACATACTTACATACCTCTATATATATATATATGAATTAATAAAATTAAAAAGAAGTATATCAAATACAAAGCCTATAAGATTTGATTTAAAAATTATTTTATAAGAAATATTATACGTATATTGGTTATAAAATAATAAGTATAATAAATTGGTGGGTTGAAATATTTTAAAGAAAAAATGAAAAATATAATTTTATTTTATTTTATTAATTTTTATTGTATATATTTATAATATACTGTAATAGAAAATAACTTATAGAATAATGTAAAAAACTTTTTGGCGGGAACAGTTATTTTAGACTTCTTTGCTTTAGTGTATATATATATATATATAGGGTTGCATTATATGGTTACCCATACCCCATATGTTATATAAGGCCAAATCCTGGCCTTTAGATCAACATTTGAACGCTCCAGATTGAACTAAAAACTTAAAAAAATTCGCTACATTATCTTGTGTTTTCTACTACATTATTTGGGTATAATAGTAATTTTCACACTCAGGGTTTAGTAATCACGTGAAGCATGAATCACATCCCTCAAATTTGTATTTTTCTCTCTCCTCTAGAATTTTTATAAAACTTTAAATGATCACAACTCACTCAATTTAAATTATTTTTTCACATATTATATATCAAATTAATGATAATTTAATTATCTTTCAAACGCAATCCCTATTGCATATGTTCCGAATAGGATAATCGCAATAAAACTAAACAATGTAATAGCTAAAGCCAAATGATGTAGCAAAATATAAAGAATAATGTAATGACATATTATATTTACCGAATTTCGATGTTGTTCGTATAAAAAATGGGAATAATCTTGATTTCACTGTTGTGGTTGCATTTTATAGATAAAAAAGAGTCTAAGTGGTACATTATGTGTCACTTGTGTATTACATTTTTCATGTATGTAACAACGATGCAAAAATGGATCACAACAAAAACATAACACAATGCATTTATAGATAAAATGAGGTCTTAGTGGTACATTAAGTGTCGCTCAAGCGGTACATTATGTGTCGCATGTGTATTACATTATCCATGTCTGTTTCTCTGCGGTTGAATGATAAAAAAAATAACATAATGCATTATACAGGTATAACATTATCGGAGTGGTACATTATTTGTCGCATGTATGGTACATTATTTGATGCATGTGTATTACATTATCCATATCTGTAATGCAAAAACGGACAATAAAAATGATCACAACAAAAATATGACGCAATGCATTATATAGATAAAATGAGGCCTGAGTGGCAAATTATGTGATGCATGTGTATTACATTATTTATGTTTGTAACAACGGTGTAAAAATGAGCAACAAAAATGGATTGCAACTAAAACAAAACGCAATGCATTATATAGATAAAACATGGTCTGAGTGGTACATTATGTGTCGCTTGAGTAGTACATTATTTGTCGCCTGTGTATTACATTATCCATGTCTGTAACAATTGTAAAGATAAAAAAACTGCTCAAAAATTTAAAAAAACTGCACACCGCTTACTTGTGTTCGTGATTATAAGATAATTGAATTCACAATATGCTTTGAAACTGTCGACGAACGAAGGCAGATTACAATCGACGATCGAAACCCAGAGACAACGATTCTCGGCGTGCGAACCAGACCTACGTTGAAATACAATTCATAATTTCACCAAAATACCCAAAAAAATTACACAAATTTCACCAACACCGTATTGAAAAAAAAAATATCTGCGTTGAGTTGTGAGAGGAGGGAGCACCACACCAGAGATAGAAAAAAAAAAGAGAGAGAAGAAGAGGAGAGAGCGAAGAGAGAGAGTATGGAGAGGAGAGAGAGGGACGATAGAGAGTAGGAGAGGAGAGAGAGACGATGGAGAGTCTGAGAGGAGAGAGAGTATGATTGAGGAAAGAGAAAATTAATATCATTATTTTACAATAATAACCTTCAATTAGATTAAAATGAAAATTAGTAATTTTAAAAATAAATAAATGAAGAAAATCTGGACCCTTAGATTTAGAAAATAAATGGTTGAGATTTGGCCTTATATAACATATAAGAGGTGGGTAACATATGATCACAACTCTATATATATATATATATATAGATTAAATTCGACATAGGTCTCTCATCCCCTTGACGGTATATTTTGCACTGTCTATTCTAAGTAAAATGCAATATTAAATTGTCATCAAATAGATTCCGACCTTGAGTTTTTTACCCATCCTACAATATTTTTGATACACTTAGGCGCGTTTGGTATAATTATCGGGAATCACTATGAGTATGGCTTTAATAGTGAAGGGAATGACTGTGAGTTTGAATTTGGGAATCATTCTCAATTCCGATGTTTGGTTTATGAGATGAGTTTGAAAATCATTTTCAATTATGATTAGTTTTGTAAGTTTAAGGGTTTAGAAAAGAAATAAAATCATGGCAAAAACTTGCGTTAGGCAGGCCTAAACGGTTTAGGCGGGTTTTATCCTACCCAAATGGGTTCATCCATCCCAAATAGGGTATATTATGTGGGTTTGGGCTTGGGTTAATGGATAAAACCCGCCTAAAGCTTGGGTTAATGGATAAAACCCGCCTAAATCGTTTAGGCCTGCCTAACCCAAGACCTTCCCTAAAATCATTGGCCAAAGTTCAAGCTTCTAATATAAAGTTCTCTTCTGAAAGCATTGAAGCATCCTAGTAAATTTTCTACTGAAGAGTTTTTTCTTGTTATTTATATGTTTATACATCTTCTGAAAATGCTATATTCCTGTTTTTAGATATTGCATAATTTATTGTTGCTACTAGAATTATTCGTGGGATATGAAAGAAATGTAAAATTCATTGAAAATGAAGAAAGATGGATTGAAAAGAATCAGTTTTTGGATCAACTTCTATTGCACTGATTCATTCAGCTAATTCTTGAGTGCATTTTAGGACCAACTCATTAGAAGATTTTTATACATGGAATATCTCAAGTGTTTTCTGCAGAGTAGAAATGCATAACATAAATCAATCATACACAAACTGAATCATACAACAATGCTCTTAGCTAATCAAGCAACCTTATTTCTTTGATTGAAGTTCCTAGCATTTTGGGAAATACTGCAGCCAAGAAGCATGAACATGAAAGAATGCTAAAGACTTCCCCTTTTCTCTGTCCTCTGGCAGCTTGCAAGAAACTGAAATTTTATCTTGTTGAGCGCCGGTGCGACATCCTTCATATTGATCCTCTTATCAGGCAACTCTTCACTACATCTGAGTGCCAGTTCCATTACAGACAGCGCACACTGCATCTCTGCATCGAAATCTCCTTCTTCTCTCATCAGATTAGAGTCTACAACAACACTAATCTCACTTGGTATTGAATCTTTTATCCATTGCCTCAGGCTCAGATCTTCAGCAAACATGTCATCACTAGGCCTTCTTCCTGAAAATGTTTCCATCAACAATATGCCATAGCTGTATGCATCGCTCTTCGTTGATACAACGCCGTCAACACCATACTCTGCAGCAAAATCAAGATTCATCATATTCACAAGAAATTGAAGAGCACTGAGTTAAATAAACAGTCACCTGGTGCAATGTATCCAATAGTGGCCAGTGTCCTTGTCTGCACTGCATGTTCTCCTTCACCCAACATCTTTGAGATGCCGAAATCACTCAAATGCCCGACTAGCTCCTCGTCCAGCAAAACATTGCTTGGCTTCAGATCACAGTGCACCACAGGCATGCTGAAGCCGTTATGGAGGTAATCTAGTGCACTTGCCACATCTATCACTATATTCAACCTTTGCAAAATGTTGAGGAAATGGCTGTGAGAATGTAACCATTTCTCAAGACTTCCATTAGGCATGTATTCCAGCACCAGAGCTCTGAACTCAGTGTTACTGCAAGAGCTGATGACTTTTACAAGATTTCTATGGCGAAGGTTGCGCAACACCTCACATTCTACATCAAAGCTCTTGAATGCACCCTCTGATTCCATGTTGAATACCTTCACCGCGATTGCAGCTCCATTTCTCAATGTCCCTTTGTAAACAGAGCTGAAACCGCCTCTGCCAAGAAGGTTGCTTTCGCTGAATCCATCCGTGGCCTCTTGAAGTTCATTGTATGATATTCTTTGTGGAAATGCATCTGGTGAAACCAGTGGATCTGCACGTTTCCTCTTGTTTCGACACTTTAAAAGAACAAATCCTATCAAGACAATGCATATTACTGCAAAACCAGAAGTGGTATACAAGGCAATGTGCAATGCTCTTCTCCTCCTCCTTGGTCTATTAGGTGAGCTAGATCTGCATTTTGAAACCTGAAACCGAGAGTCCCCACATAATGCTTCATTAGACATGAATGACTGTTGTGTGAAGTTTGCAAAAGGGCCTCCATTTGGGATTTCTCCGCTCAGCTTGTTGAATGAAACATTCAAAAATCTAAGGTAAATGAGAGCCTCCAATGACTTGGGAATCTCTCCAGTTAAGTAGTTGTGAGAAAGATCCAAACTTTCTAAGCTCAGTACTGTGCCTAAAGAATCTGGAATAGACCCTTCTAATCTATTGTTCGCCAAAGAAAGACCAATCAAGCTTTGCAGACCAGAAATAGTTGCAGGAATGTTGCCTGTCAAGTTGTTCATTGACAGATCAATCAGAGTTACAGCCTCCAACTTGCCGATTTCTTGAGGTATGTGGCCGTACAACATGTTTGAGGATGCAGTGAACTGCAAGATATCTTTGAGGCTCCAGATTCCAGCTGGTATAATAGAACTCAATCTGTTGGAATCCAAGTGAAGTTTCCTCAGAGATGTCATATCTTCTATACAAGCTGGTATGGAGCCTGAAATTTTGTTCTGGCTCAAATCTAAACCTCCTAAATTTCCCAAACTGCAGATTTCAGATGGAATGAAGCCTGAAATATTGTTTTTATCTAAGTATAGTTGCTGAAGCTTCTCTAACCTAGACATTGTTGTTGGTATATTTCCTATGAGCTCATTATCATAAAGGCACAACATAGCTAGATTGGTCACATTACCTATTTCTTGAGGAATTTCTCCTTGAATCATGCATCTATATGCTTTAAATATTGTGAGCTGGGCAGAGAAGTTTCCAATTGTAGTTGGAAGATTTCCTCCTAAAGGGTTTACCGAAATCCCAAGCTCATTCAAATTTCGACACTTTGTTAAAGAAGTGAGGAAAGTGAGCTCAGAAGATGATGGATTTGTGAATTTGTTGCCTGCTAAATTCAACAGTTCAAGACCTTCTAAGTTGCCTAGTGATTCAGGAATAGGACCTGTCAATCTGTTGTTAGAAAGGTCTAGTATACTAAGCAATGAAGCGTTCGAGATGGAGGCAGGAAGAAATCCACTGATGTTATTGATTGCTAGGTACAGAGCTTCAAGATTAGGCGTCTCCTCTCCTAAATTAGGCGGGAGTTCACCGGATAGATTAGTGATGACGGCTGTGAAGATCTGCAGTGATGAAATGTTGAATATACTTTGAGGAATGGAGCCACTTAATTCAATCTCATTCAGTCCTAGTACTTGTAGGCTCTGAATATTACCAATCTCTTGAGGTATTTCACCTGACAAAAAAAAAAAAAAAAGATCTTGCATTCAACTAAACTGGTTTAGTGGAAGATACAACGGTAAGGAAGCAGGCCATACCTCTTAACTTGTTCTGTCCGAGATGCAGCACTTCCAGATTTGTCAGGTTTCCGAGTTCTCTAGGAATGCTGCCAGTGAACTCATTGACAGAGAGTGATAGTACTGTGAGATGATCACATTTCTATAAACTTGATGGTATTTTGCCATGAAGCCGATTGTCGGAAAGATAGAGCCCTTCCAAGAAAGGCTGGTTGTCACAGATACTTGCTGGAAGCACACCAGTCAAGTGCTTGTTACTCGATATACCAACCACTTGCAGAGATGAAAGGTTGAAGATAGGTGATATAGGTCCCATCAGCTGATTCAATTCCAGATTTAGAATGGTTAGGCGCGTAAGGTTGCCTATCTCCTCTGGGATTCCCCCTTGAAGAAAGTTTCTGTTCAGGTGCAGCTCCTCCAGCTTGGAAATATTAGCTATTGAAGATGGAATAGAGCCGGAAAAACTGTTGAAAGATAGGTCCAAGGACTGCAGATTAGGCAGTGAGGTGAGGAATGATGGAAGAGGGCCACTGAAATTGTTCCTTTCCAAATCCAGCAATCTTAGTCTACGCAGGTTAGCCAATTCATGTGGTAAGCTGCCATCAAAGCTGTTGTTTCTCATTATGAGAGAGGAGAGGAAAGAAAGATTTCCCAACTCGGGTGGGACTGTACCTTGGAGAGACATGTCAGAAACATTTAGAGCTGTCACTCTTTGATGCCTCAAGCTGCAGCTGACTCCAATCCAGCTGCAGACATGACTAGAGCTGGACCAGTTTGTTGTTATGAGATTTTGAGGGTCGTACGAAATGGAGGATTTCAGAGCAAGAAGTGATGATTGGTCTGTTGCAATGCAAGATGTGATTAGGCAATGAAACAACACAACACAACATAGGATGCTTGTCTGATCCATCATGCTGTGAAGCTTGTTATAACTGGGAAAATGAGACCCCAGGAAACTATGCAAGCATTTCTTTACTGCATCTGCATGTGAAGAGTTGAATATGGGAAACGGGATGAATTCATACAGTTATGGGAATGGACAAGTAGTTGCAGAATTCAATATTTATTTGGTTTTTTTTTTGTTCATCAACCTCTATTAAACTAGCTTCACAATAGAGAGTTTCAAGCGATCTTGAATTCTTGACTTTCCGTGAAGAAGGAACACACTTATTCTTGACCGTGCAGCCAAACCCACAGCGCCAGTTTTTTTTTTTTTTTTTTTTTTTTTTTTAAAAAAAAAAAAAAAAAAATATATATAAATAGCTACTCTTTTTTTTTACATTTTTCGTATCCAAAAAAAAAATTCAATATTATATTCATTTTAGTTTTTTTTTTAATTGATAGCTAATTGTATTTATGAGATAGTTGAATAGATTAAAACTGTGAAAAAGATATATATTTATGAAACATGAATACCAATAAGTTATTTAGTAGAAGAACTTTTATTTTATGATTAAGTGATGATCATAATTTTCTTTAATATTTTTCAAAAAAAGGTTGTGGAGTAAGAGAAAATAGGAATACGTGATTAAGAAAGATATAGATAATTCTAGATTACAAAAGGAAAATGTAATATTTTGAATAGATTATAGTGAGATTGTGAAATAAAAGTCATGTAATGTAATTATCTTCTCCCTCCTCTGTCTCAAAATGCATTCACATATATTGTTTGATTCTTAGTATGATAATATAAAATATGATTTAAAATGAAATAATAATAAGATTAAAATTTATTTAATTCTTGTACTACTTAAAATTTAAAACTCACCTAAATAGGAGAATTTTACATAAACATTTAAAATTTATTGATTGGTGATATCTATTTTTTTTTTTAGATATTTAATTTGTGCATTGTCATTATCTTGATAGGAAAAGTGTAAGAGTTCAAAACTGAAACAATCTCACAAAGTTTGAAATTTGATTTGAAAAGGGAAAGGGTTAAAAATATGATTTTTAAATATATTTTGAAAATTCTTACCTAAAAAAGAATTATTTTTAACTAAATCTTCTATCTTTAAATTAAAATTTATTTTTTTCGACAATTGTTAAGAAATATTACCCAATATTAAATTAAAAAAACTAAAAGAGTAATCGTTCTTATCTTAGGATAGACTCGATCGACAGCTTAATTCAATCAACATTGCGTGACCAAACCAAAATAAGGGGGCGTTTGGTTTAACTGTTAGGAATCACTATGGATATGGATTTAATAGTAGAGGGAATGAGTATGAGTTTGATTTTTGGGAATCATTCCCAATTCTGATGTTTGGTTTACAAGATGGGTTTTGGAATCATTTTTCAGTTCTGATGATTTATTTTTTAAGTTTATAGGTTTATAATATAATTAAATTGTTATACAAATAATAATTAATTTAACAAGAAAAAATAACAAAATAAAATCATATTAAAACAAATAAAAAATCTATTTATCTTATTATTTGTTTTATAAAATATAAAATTAAGATACAAAATAAATGATTGATTTCATAATAATAATAATAATATTATTATAATAATATATTAAAAAGAATAATATATAATTATAATAACATATAATATTATAAATAATATAATTATCAAAAACATTAAAAAAAGAAAAAAGAAAAAGTAAATAGATCAGAAAATAATTATAAATAAAATGAATTAAAAAATAAGAAATAAATGATTAATTTAATAATAAAAAATTAAGAAAATATAATCATATTAAAATAAATAAATAATATATTTATATTCTTATTTATTTTATAAAATATAAAATTAAGATAAAAATAAATAAATAATATAATAATATTATTATATTAATATATTAAAAAGAATAATATATAATATTATAAAATAATATAATTATCAAAATATTTTAGATTAATATTATAAAATAAATAAATAAATAAGAAAATAATTATAAAATAATATGAAATAAATAATTTTGGTAATGATATATGGGAATGAAAATAAAAACCCACCATTTTGGAGGGTTTTGGTGATTCCCAAATACTTGGGAATCATTCCTATATTTTCATTCCCATACCCTTTAACCAAACAGTGGGTTTCGGAATCATTCCATTACCTCATTCCGAAACCCACACATATATATAATTTATTCTAGGGTGTAGCCAATAATAATTAAAAAAAAAAGTGCCATGATCACATGTTTGAATTTAAGGGCTGTAATTAATGGAATGGTGACATATCTCGAATCATCGTAGTCGAATAAAAATATCAATAAATAAAAACCCAAGTTGCCACAACGACTTAGTCCATGATCACTTTTTCGATATTGCATTCCTCCCGACCTATATATTAATGGTCATTAGTCAGGAGATGAAAAATGAGGCAAATTAAATGTTTTTAAATTTTGAGAATAACTACTCATATAGTGATAACTGGCCTAACTGTTGCATTGAATATTACATTTTAGTTTATATATTCAGAAAGGGTAAACATGGAAAATATCCTAAGCTATTGACATTTTCGGATTAATACCATAAATTAAAAATATCACAGTCTTTACTTTTATTTATGAATTATACCATGATCTATGGATATTTTGGGAAAATACTCCAATTTATTATTATTAGTTAAAAATACTTCAATCTTTAATTTCGTTTATGAATTATACCAAAACGAGAAATATTATTGACTCACAGAAAAATGGCAGTCAAAACAACTATCATCGTTCGTGTTAAATTAATGTACTAAACAATCAATATTTGCTATATACTCCCTCCGTCCCAAGGGAATTGTCCCCTTGGGACATGGCACAATAACCAATGTAGTGGAATGTGGTAGAGATAGATAAAATTATTATTTTATTAGTTAGTGTGTAAAAACTTTCCATTTTAGGTAAGGGGACAATTTGTGTGGGACGGACGAAAAAGGAAAGAGGGACAATTCTTGTGGGACGGAGGGAGTATTTAAAAGCATTTATCTTCTGAAAAATATTTAAAACTTCAAGTTCTGCTCTTATTTTTGTTTCCTTCGGTTGCTTGAATTTCTTATTTTTTCTCTCAATGCGTATTTTGACGTGTGATCTTTTATCAAAATGTATGCACCTTCATCTTGGATTGGACGTTACACCAACCAAACGAAACAAAAAAAAAAGAAGAAAAAAACATGAAGTTTAAATACTTTTCAGAATATATGGAAAATATTAATTGTTTGATACATTAAATTTAATACAGATGAAGATAGTTGTATTGATTGTCATCTTTATGTGAGTCAATAATATTTCTCATTTTGGTATAATTCGTAAACGAAATTAAAGATTGGGGTATTTTCAACTAATAATAATACACTGAGGTATTTTTTTAAAATATTAATAGATCAGAGTATAATTCATAAATAAAAATAAAGATTAGAGTATTTTTAACTTATGGAAATAGATTGTGACGAAAATATCAATAATTTAGGGTATTTTTCCCTATTTACCCATTCAAAAATTAGGGAACGAGTTTTTCTATTAATAGCTTCTTTTTTATAAAAAAAAAAACTTTGGGTACAATATTAGATTGGGACTAAGGTTTGTGATTCGAAGATTGATAGTTTTGAGGAAAAAGACAACACAAAGATTTAACAAGGTTTAGCATGCGGAATGCCTACGTTCTTGGAGAGAGAGTTATCTTTATTATCGGGATAGAAGATTACAAATACTATTATTTACATGATGAAAGACAAAGTTAGAGTTCCCGGAGAGAAGCAGCTAAGATCTTTTTATCCATTCTCCCTTTTCTTTCTTTTCAAAGTTGTCCCACTTTCCTTCAAAGTTGTCCCACTTTCCTAAACGAAGGAAAGAGTTTATGTATCCCCCTGGACCACCTCCCTAGCTCTACTTCATCCTGCCACCAATTTTGTTGTCACTGATTCCAGAATGAAGATATTTGGTCAGAAAAATAAGATTAGTGAGAATTCATTATTGTGCATGTTGTAATAGAGATAGTGAAATTTAGTGAATGAGATGAGCTGGCGTCCGAGCTCTGATCGATGATCAAGGTGTTGGCATTTGTCCTCCTGCAAAGATGATAGCTCCGAGATCGGATGTCGTTATTGAAGGAATTCGTGAACTGAATCACGAAGTCCGTTTGCCAAGGATCGTTAGTTGGAATATCAAAAATAAATTGTTATGCCTATGAATGATCCTAGCATGCTCCTATATTATTATGCATAAGAGGGTTTATGCGGAATACCTGGATTGATGAACTCGGAAGAACGAGTGCGCGGAGATTCCCTTTGATCCTCCCACGCACAAAAATTTAATTCCTAACAGATTGAGAAAATAAAACAATTATTTTCGAAAACAAGGAGAGAGATGAAGAAAAATTCTCCTGATTTGATCTTCTGATCTGTATCCAACTCGATCTGAAAATCTGGTGAAGATTCTCTATCAGATATATGAGGACTTTTAAGGTGTTTATCGAGTCTGCTCAATTGGTTGAGTAGGCAAATATTGTAACCTTCCATATCGACTATCGCGCTTGATTGGGCTTAGACTTGTTTTTGGACCAAATTAAATTTAGATCTCAACATGTACTATTAGACTAGAACACTTTGAAGATGAATTTTATATTTTTTTTCTTTTACCGGTAAGTTATACTACCTCCGTTCTGGTCAAATAGTCTACTTTGATCGGGCACGATAGCCAATGCGAGTAGAGATAGAAAAATTAGTATTTTATTAATGAATGTGTATTAATTTTCCAAGGTAAGTGTACAATTAATGGGACGGACAAAAAATGAAAGGTAAACAATTTAAGTGGGACGGAGGGAGGGAGTAATATTTAACTTGGGAATGAAACTAATATATCAATCACGAATTAGGATGATTTGTACATAGATACGAATCTAATTTTTGCGCTGGCCATACATTAATTCTTTGAAATAAATATATATAAAACAAAAGCCAAAGGCCCAAGGTCTAAAAGCAGAGTGGATTCTAGCCCAAATTGTATATGAATATGAGAGAAAAAAAATATTGTTATCTACTCTAGCATACTTTCTTAGTCCCCGTCAGATAATTCTTGAAACGAGTTATCTTTTCTTGATTTTAGTTCGATTTAAAAATCATTTAACTTAAGTTTTACTCGTTTGTGATTGTTTTGGTCTTGTATTTAGGTGTTGGTGATTTATTAGAGCTAATTAGATGTTTTAATGCTAATCGTGTTATTGTGCAGGGAAATTCTTACCTTTCAGTTTGTGCTAGAGCTCACGAAATTGATGCATCAGAACTGGACAAAGTCGGTCAAAAAATGAAGTCATCATGGGAGAAAAGCCAGGGTAAAGCTTTTTGTAACTTGTGGGAGCATTGAAGTGTGAGCCGGAAAGCAAAAAGTGTTGAAAATTCCATAGCTTTTCAGGGGTAAAGCTAGAAATTTACCAGAAATAGAAGGGTAGGTTTCAGGTTATGCACGTCTAAATGATTTAGCGGGTTTTATCCATTAATTCAACCCAAACTCATTTAATATATCCAAATTGTAATTAATAAATCATATTTGGGATAGGTGAACCCATTTGAGTAGGATAAAATTCGTCTAAACCGTTAAGACGTGCCTAGCGCAATTTTTTGTCAAAATAAAAACTTATCCTAGAGGAGAGATATAAAAAGCTGCTAAGAGAGAGAAAAGGGGGTGCCCAACATTACACAAAGGAGAGAAATACCATTTTAGAGATAGGAAGCAGTTGGGGGTCGAAGAAAAAGGAAGAAAGCTGAATCGAAACTACCTCCTGTCGAGAGAGGAGCGTGGCAAGGAAGAATCCTTCCACAACACCGATTGGTCGAGGGGAATTTTAATTCTTCCTGTTATTTCAGAGTTCCAAAATTACAGACAAGAGAATTAATTTTCAGACTACAATCTTAGCTAGTTCATTTATAGTTATGAGCTAAATCTTATTTGACTTGGGCTATGGATGTTGTTTTGCCCTGTGCTGAATATGTGCTAAGTATTGTTGATAGCATGAAGTTTTTATGCATTTGAGGTTCAATTATACCTGTTATCAGTTGTGTGGGAAATCATGGTTGATTATTTATGTTTAATTCTGATTTGGAGAAATTAGGATTAAAATTGAACCTCAAAATGTTTCACAATGTATGCATAGGAATATGTTATCGTTGTGTTTGTTCAAATACCCTCGGAATTTAATTTACTATTGTTCGTGGTTAATCGGGCATAGGAATATGCTGTTTAAACTAACCTGGCGACTCTGGGAAATTTGGTTGAGAACAAAGTTGTGTAGCAATTTAATTCCATGATGTTGACAGTGTTGTAGCATAACCTTTATTCAACAAAACAAATTCATTGTCTAAGTCAGTCTTATCTATTACTCCCTCCGTTCCATGCGAATTGAATTGTTTTTTTTCGGCACGAAAATTAAGAGTTGTGAGTGTAGAATGAGTTAGTGGGATTAATATTTTATTGTTGAGTGTGAAAAAATTGCCATTTTTAGAAATGTGTCAATTTGGTTGGGACGTCCAATTTGGAAAGTGTGTCAATTGTAGTGGGACGGAGGGAGTATTTGATAAATCCCTTAGTTTTAGTTTGGAATCTCCTATTTCAGCATCCTCATTTCATTTTATCCATTATTTCATTTACTTCTTCATTAAAATTGTTGTCAAGTTTAATCAACCAAACCAAACATGATTTTCTCTCATCAATTGAACCTCGCTTGAGTAGTTTGTGCATCTTAACCGCCTTCCCTGTGGATCGATACTCGGAAATTACTCCGTTTTATATTACTTGTGATAGTGTACACTTGCACTAGTGTATTTTACACACAACACCGTCCATCAGTCCTATATTGACGGGACACAATAATCAATATTTATGAGTGTAGTAGAATTAATAATTTATTTATGACTATTGATTAAATTTTATTGTGGAAAATGAGACAAATCTAACGGAGAGACGAAAATAGATTACGAGACTAATATGACAGGATGAAGGGAGAGTAATTCATAACGAGAAGAATCAAATATCTCTCCGAAAAGTATGATATACTGCAGCTATGAAGCATGAGAAATGGCAACAAGCATGAATATGAGAGAATACTAAAGACTTTCCCTTCTTTTCGGCACGAAAATTAAGGAAGTTGTGTTTAGTAGTTAATTGTGGTTGGTAATAAAGTAGAGATAGATAGTTAGCTTTTCTAGGGCATTATTTTGATTTCCTAATTTATTTATCATGATAAAAAAAATTAATTTTTGAAATAATTTTATTAATTAATTTTTTTTATTTCTAGAGATTTTAATTAAATATTTTGATTTAATTATAATGAACTCTTTAATTACAAGTTCAAAATGATGAAAATAAGATTAAAAATAAAGTGTAATTGATTAAAAGTTTTACTACGAAAATAAGATTGACATTTTTCCATTCACAAAACAAGTGCCAACAAAGAGAAGCAGCAAAAATGGGGCAGCAGACACATTAGAGACTAAATCAATTGATTCAATCACAAAAGATGTGATAAAGAAGTGCATAATCACTGAGGTATGATCTCAACCAAACTCACATCATGGATCTTTGAAAACAGGAAGTATATTAAATTGTTGGTATAGTATATGCCTCAATTAATGATGTCAGCAATTAAATCATCATGATAGCTTTATTTACAATTATTGATCTCAGCTATTTATCATCATAGCTCATTCCAGCAATCAAGTTAGAGTGGCCACAAGGAGCAAGTAAGGATATTAACATACAACAGGACAATGCAAGACCACATATCCAACATAATGACATAGATTTCAGGGCTGCAGCAAGTACAGATGAATTCAATATAAGATTCGTACAACCTCAAAATTCTTCGGACTACAACGTTAATGACTTGAGATCGTTTAGAGCAATCCAATCTATTCAAATAGAAAAATCATGCAAGACTATAGATGAACTTGTCAATGCAGTCACAGAATCATTTGAAAAGTTGTCACCCACAACACTAACAATATTTTCTTAAGTCTACATGATCGCTTTTTGGAGATCATGAAGGTAAAAGGTCAAAACTGCTACAAAATTTCACATGTGACAAAACATGTCCCATTTAATTAGATACTTTTTCATTTTTTTTAGACGTCTCATTCAATTAGTATCTTCCTTTTTTTTTTTTTTGCAAAAATTAGGCAACAATTGAACTTTTTAATAACTTATGATTACTAATTACATTAATTAAATTCAAATCTTATCCAAATAAAATCCATCTTAATAAAATATGAAACCGATTATAAAATGAGGCATTTGCTATCTGTATATATTAAACAGCCTAAACAATTTTAGAATCTTTTCACTAGCATTGCGGCAAAGATGCAACTCTTGGGAGAGTTTTATTTTTACCCCTTGAAGTTCAAGCTTCTAATATGAAGACCATTTTGTGATGCAGCTAGGTACAGAGCTTCTCTTCTGAAAGCATTGAAGAATCCTAGTAAATTTTCTAATGATGAGTTTTTTCTTGTTCTTATATGTTTATATATCTTCTGAAACTGCCATATTCCTGTTTTTAGATATGCCATAATTTATTGTTCTTACTAGAATTAATAGTGAAGTTTGAAGAATTGTAAAATTCATAAGAAAATAATGAAGAAAGATGGATTTAAATAGGATACATGCAACTGTAGTTTTTCAAGTGACAGAAAAGAATCAGTTTTTGCCCTGAACTTCTTTTGCACTGATTCTTTCAGCTAATTCTTCAGTGCATTTTAGGACCAACTCATTAGAAGATTTTTACATGGAATATCTACCACCATAAATAAGTTTTGTGCAGAGTAGAAATGAATAACATAAATCAATCATGCCTAGACTGAATCATACAGCAATGCTGTTACCTAATCAAGCACCCTTATTTCTTTTATTGAAGTTCCTAGCATTTTGGGAAATACTACAGTTAGGAAGCATGAGAATTGGAAACAAGCATGAACATGAAAGAATACTAAACACTTCCCCTTCTCTCTGTCATCCTGCAGCTTGCAAGAAACTGAAGTTTTATCTTGTTCAGCGCCGGGACGACATCCTTCATATTAATCCTCATATCAGGAAACTCTTCACTACATTTGAGTGCCAGTTCCATTACAGACAACACACACTGCATCTCTGCATCAAAGTCTCCTCCTCCTCCTCCTCCTCTTATCAGATTAGAATCTACGACGCTAGTAATCTCACTTGGTATTGAATCTTTTATCCATCGCCTCAGGCTCAGCTCTTCAGCAAACATCTCATCACTAGGCCTTCTTCTTGAAAATGTTTCCATCAACAATATTCCATAGCTGTAAGAATCACTCTTAGTTGATACTAAGCCTTCAACTCCATACTCTGCAGCAAAATCAAGAATGATGACAAGATATTGGAGAGGACTGAGCTAAATAAACAGTTACCTGGTGCAATGTATCCAATGGTGGCCAGTGTCCTTGTTTGAACTGCAGTCTCTCCTTCACCCAACATCTTTGAGATGCCGAAATCACTCACGTGCCCGACTAGCTCCTCGTCCAGCAAAACATTGCTTGGCTTCAGATCACAGTGCAACACAGGCATGCTGAAGCCGTTATGGAGGTAATCTAGTGCACTTGCCACATCTATCACTATATTCAACCTTTGCAAAATGCTGAGGAAATAGTTGTGAGAATACAACCATTTCTCAAGACTTGTTACGCGTTAAACCAATCACTTGCAGAGCTGAGAGATTGAAGATAGGTGATATAGGTCCTACCAGTTGATTCCCTTCCATTATTAGAAAGGTTAGACGCGTAAGGTTGCCTATTTCCTCTGGGATTCTCCCTTCAAGAATGTTTCTGTTCAGGGCCAGCTCCTCCAGCTTCGAAATATTTGCTATTGATGCTGGAATCGGACCTGAAAAACTGTTACGCGAAAGGTGCAAGGACTGCAGATTAGGCAATGAGGTGAGGAATGATGGAAGAGGGCCACTGAACTTGTTCATTTCCAAATCCAGCAATCTTAGCCTATGCAGATTAGCCAATTCATGTGGTAAACTGCCATCAAAGCTGTTGTTACTCATTATGAGATACGAAAGGAACGAAAGATTTCCCAACTCGGGTGGGATTGTGCCTTGGAGAGACATGTCTGAAACATCTAGACCTGTCACTCTTTCATGCCTCAAGCTGCAACTCACTCCAATCCAGCTGCAGACATGACTAGAGCTGGACCAGTTAGTTGCTATAACATTTTGAGGGTCGTACGAAATGGAGGATTTCAGAGCAAGAAGAGATGATTGGTCTGTTGCAATGCAAGATGTGATTAGGCAATAAAGGAACACAACACAAGGTAGGATGCTTGTCTGATCCATAATGCTCTGTTGCTTGTGCCTTGTTAGAACTATGCAAGTATTTACAGTTACATCTATCTACATGTGAACTGTTGAATATGGGAAAAAATCAGTTGTTTATGGTTCGGACTGTATGGGTGCCATTTGAAATTAACAAATAAAGAAACCGCTGCTTTGGACTCATCTGAAAACAAAAGGATGCATAGAATAGAGATAAGCAATATTAAATTTAAGTGGGAATCGGCTACTACTTGCAGCATTCAATTATTTTTTGTGTTCATCACCCTCTATTAAACTAGCTTGACCAAAAGAAAATTCCAAACGATCTTGAATTCTTGACTTTCTGTGCAGTTTCATACTCAGACAACTGGAACTTTCCCATCACAGATCAAACACCATGTTCTAATTTATAATTTTAAGAATATAATTAATAAAGTTGTAAGTGTAATCTCATTTCATTTCAGCACGAGAATTAACAGTTACGAGTGTAGTGGAACTAATATTTTATTGGTGAGTGTAAAAAAATTTGCCATTTTAGGAAATAAGATAATTCTATGGGACGTACAAAAAAGGAAAATGGGACTACTACTATGGGACGGAGAGATTATATTTTAGAAATTTATTTTACATATATTTAATTTTTATCCAACTATATTATACGTCAAACTATATATATAAAAATTTAATAAAAATAAAAATAAGTATCAAACACAAAGTCTATGAAATTTGATTTAAATATGATCTCATAAATAATATAATATTTGTATTATTTATAAATATAATAAATCAATTAGATCTAATATTTCAAAGAAAAAGTCAAAAATATAGTTTTGTTATATTTTTATTATTGTTTATTATATATCTATGTAATAGAATTTGAAAAATAAAAACAAAAACTTGAGTTATGATTTTGGTGGGAACAAACTATTCTTTTAATATAGTCCCTCCATCCCGAGTAAATTGTTCATATTTCATTTTTCGTCTGTTCTACAATATTAGTCAACTTTCCTAAATTAACATATTTTTCACATTAATCAATAAAATACTCATCACACTACCACTCACATGTATTAATTATCGTGTCTGGTCAAATGTGGATAATTTAACCGGGACAAAGGGAGTAGTATATAAATAAGTAATTTAATGATGTAATAATCACTAAATTTATTTGATCTATTATTTGCTTCCTCAGTGGACCACTGTTGATTCTTTTATTAGCTACTCCCTCCGTCCCGATTATTTGGTCCATGTTTTCTTTTTTGTATGTTCCATATATATGGTTCACTGTCTAAATTTGGTATTTTTTTATATGAGTTTACAAAAATACTCTTGAACTATATTGTAAATGACACTCAATTAATAGGAGAAGATAATTATGGGTTACTTTTTTGCGGTAGTGTAAAATCACCACAAATATATTAGTATAAGAAAAATATAAGAGAGTTATTTTTCTTATTTTGCTTAGTTGTGTCATGTTTGTAAATTAAGGAAAAAGGATAATATTCCTTTTCCACCATTAAATTATTATTATTATGATTAAACGGTTGCTGCAATGCGAGATGCCTATAAATAATAACGTGAAACGCGTAACCTAATTAAGCCCATGCATGCACCCAACCAATTTAACGTAGGAATCAGAATAAAAATGCAGGGCGTGGTGAAGATTGCGTTGGTGATTAGTCTCCTTCTGGCTGTTGCTGCTCCCATGAGCGTAGGAATAAAGAGCTCCAGAGGAAGGAGCCGTGGCGGTGGGAGGGTGCCCAGCACCGCCACAAATATACATAGGGGATGGTGGCACCTCATCTCCTATTTAGCCTATCAACTTCTTTATTAATTCAGCATTTCTTTTTGTTCATCATTTTCATCTTTCTTATTTACATGTCTGTCGTCAACCACTTAACATACACACCACAATTTGTTGCTGTACGTATTTCCTTTTTTTTTAAAAAAAACAAAAAACTGGTGGTATATACAATATTTATTAAAGGCAAAAGTTACACGAGTTTTATTATCAAATCATTATCCGAAAAACACTTAACTACTTTCTTCCCAAATGCCAAATATTGGGGATAATTCGTTAACCGCACGAACTAATCGCACTCAAGATAGCACACACAGATGTAAGATTGAGGAATAATGAGAAGCCGATTACTTAGGCATGCAGATATTCACGACATCCACAACAATGCCACATAATTAATTATTATCATTTCTTAGTTTATAGATATCCACATCAACATCTACTATCAATTTTTTATTCATCTACTTTTTACTTTATACTCCATCCGTCCCACTTGAATTGTCACACTTACTAAATTGGGCGTTCTAAAAAATTGTCATATTCTATCATGTTCTTTTTTGTTGCCGATTCTCATGCTCATAGCTGCAGTATTTCGCAAATTGTGATCCATAAATAGAATTTTGCAGCTTCTTGTCACAAATTGTGGGCTTCAGCCTCTATTACTTATAACTTAAAGCAGAGATGAGATCATATAAGAAAAAATTATCTCGTCGTAAAAAAAAATTGAATGTTATCTATTAAATCTAAATAAATCAAAATTGAATCTTATCCATTAAATCTAAATAAATTAGTGGTTGATATGCAATCAAGCAACAACTAAAATACAATCAAGCAACATCTAAAACATAACCAAGTAATGTTGTAACCAAGCAACAACCTCAACTTTCTCACCTTCTTATGGGAGATTTTTTCTTACCAGATCCGCGCACTAATTGAATCATAAGTATATTTTTGTAGCTCAATAATTGAATTAGGTTATTGAGCGTTACGTCATTTACTTTTGAGAGATACAACTTGAGCAAATCAACATCACAATTCACAAGTGAGAAACATCATATGTCATAATTAAATATAGGGTAAATAGGAAAAAATACCCTAAACTATTGACGTTTTTGGAAAAATACTCAAATCTATTTTCATCAATTAAAAATATGTCAATCTTTACTTCTGTTTATGAATAATACCCTAATCTATTGATATTTTTGGAAAAATACCTCAATCTATTATTATTATATAAAAATACCTTAATCTTTAATTTTATTAATGAATTATACCAAAACAAGAAAAATTATTGGCTCATACAAAGATAGTGGTCAAACCAACTATGTTCGTCTGTATTAAATTTAATATACTAAACAATGAATATTTGCTATATATTCAAATGCATTTATCTTCTGAAAAATATTTTAAACTTCACGTTCTGCTCTTTTATTTTTGTTTCCTTTGGTTGGTGTAATGTCTAATTTTTGTGCATATTGCTAGAATTCCTTATTTTTTTTCTCTCAATATGTGTTTTGACGTGTGATCTTGTATCGAAATGCATGCGCCTCCAGTTGGATTGGAGGTTAAAAAGTATAACAAAACAGGAGTTTTAAATTATTTTTAGAAGATAAATACATTTGAATATATAATAAATATTGATAGTTTAGTTCATTAAATTTAACATGAATGAAGATAATTGTTTTAACTGTCATCTTTGTGTGTGAGTCAATAATATTTATCGTTTTGGTATAATTCATAAATAAAATTAAAGATTGGGGTATTTTAAAATAATAATAATACATTGGGGTATTTTCCCAAAAAATTAATAGATCAGGGTATTTTTCATAAACAGAAGTAAAGATTAGGGTATTTTTAACCGATAAAAATAAATTGTAGTATTTTTCCAAAAAGGTCAATAATTTATGGTATTTTCCCTTATTTACCCTTAAATATAAATGAGATCAAGAGCATGTCATATATAATTAACCATTAAAAAAAACAGCTAAAATAGATATGTGGTTGATTTAAATACTATTCGGAGAAATATTTGATTCTTCTCGTTACGAATTACTCCCTCCGTCCCATTCAATTAGGTATTTTTTCCTTTTTGAGACATTCCATTCAATTAGGTACCTTTTCTTTTTTTTTTTTTTTTTGGCAAAAATTAGCCAACAATTAAACCTTTTTGATAACTTAATTAAGAATACTAATTACATTAATTAAATCCAAATCTTTTTCAAATAAAAACCATCTTAATTAAATATAAAAGCGTTTATAAAATAAGGTATTAAACAATTTAATCACATTTCTCTAATTTATTATCAAATACAATTAACCATTAAATACAAGCTCATAAAATACCGTGCCCAAAAGTAAGATATAATAGATAAGCAATAATTTTTTCTCATCATATTCCATGTACAATTTGGGCTAGAATACACTCCGCCATTAGACCTAGCCTATCTTGAGCTACTTCTTAATGGGCTTTTGTCGGGCCTCCAGCCCTTTGTTTTATATCTTCTTCTTTTTTTATTATTATTTCAAAGAATTAAAGTATTGCCATCGCAAAAATCAGATTCGTAATTATGTACAAATCATTCGTGATTCGAGATTGATATAATATTATATAGATTCCCAAGTTAAATATTATAACTTACACGTAAAAGGAAAAATATAAAATTCATCTCAGATGTGTTATAGTCTAATACTATATGTTGAGGTCTATAATTTGATTTGGTTTAAAAATAAGTTGAACCAAAGCCATAATATCGGCCAACTCAGTCTCAGTTAGCGGCATTCGATCTTGGAGTTATTATCTTTGTCGGAGGGCAAATGCCAACACCTTGATTATCGATCGGAGCTTGGACGCCAACTTATCTCATCCACTATCTCTAGCTCAGCATGCACAATGATGAATTCTCGCCGCCGCCATCCAACTGAACATGTACTAATCCTACCTTTTTGGTCAAGTGTTTTCATTCTGGACCCAGTGGCAGGATGAAGCAGAGCTAGGGAGGTAGATACATAACTCTTTTCTTCATTTAGGAAAGTGGGGGCAACTTAGAGAAGAAAGAGGAGGATAGATGTTGGGAATTTTTGTTAGATATTCCTTCTTAAATGATGGTTAAATGAGTCAAACATACCACTAGTTTAGTGTATCTATAGCTAAATTAGCTCAAACTTGTAATATCTTGTATAAGAATTATCGAGTTGTAAAGGAGCTGCTCACAAGCTTTAGGAGATTTATTGGTCGAAGTTTTCACCAGCAAAGAAGCTTGTCTGGGTTGCCTGCTAACACTCTGTTACCAGCAAAGCGTCTTTGGAGGAACTCGCTGACACGTCATCACTAACTGGTGGACTACCAGCAAAGAGCTTATCAGTAGATGTCACTAGCAAGACGCGTTACAACATCAGAAGCGTTAGAAGAAGTTGTGAAAGCTCCTTCTTCGTTGCTTTTGTTTCTCTTCGATGAATGTATGGTACCTCCGCAAACTTCGGTTGCTGCGACGTGATCCTCCAAACACCAATATCATTGAACCCCTTCCCCCGTGGAGTTGACAGTATTCAGCTTGCGTCATCTCCATAATATTAGCATTGCTTTTTCCGCTTCCTCACATATTTTTGTTCCTATTGAAAGCTGCACCAAAATTCTTAGAATTTCTTCGAAAGTCTGCAAAAATGTGACTTCAAACGGCTTGCTTGTTGGATTGGTGTTTTGGTAGGCCGACCATGGTTGTAGATCATCGTAATTCTTTCCCAAAGTTGGTCGCTGGTTTAGTAGTTTCCGACCACTGAATCGTTACTAATATCGACCCAACATTACGCTAGCAATTCGATCTCTCCAGCGGTCTATTGTTGGCGACGTTTGCCGGTGGACTCATCATTTTCATCTTGCTCGAGCCCTTGCATGTTTCCAACTGCAGCGGACGACATTCCTACTTGAGTAGCATACCCTTATTGGGGATAGAATTGCGAAGGATACCCGGGTTGGGAATAAAATTGCGAAGGGTACGGGGAGTTAGAAATTGAAAAGGATTGTTCCGATAACTTTGGGGATAGCCGGGTTGGGAAGTAAATTGCACGGGATTATTTGGTCATTCATTCCACGTCGGCATGTATGGAATTTGCTCAGAATTTTGAGAGGGGTTGTAGGTGTTTTGAGTAAATGGATTTTGAGATGAAGATCGTTTGCCACTCATATTGGATGAAGAAATCAAAATAAGCAAAAAAAAACTAGGAATTAAGCAATGAAAGTTTTATGAAGGAGTTATGGAATGAAGATTTTTATAAATGGATTGTAATGTATTTATAGGAAAAAAAGTACCCTTTCGAGAAATTAAGAGGTGACTTTTCGAGAATTTAAGGGTGTCGGTTAAAATTTAAAAAAATGAATTATATCAATTTTTTTTTAAAAAAAGTGTAAAGTGTCGGCAAGAAAAAAAAAATTATGTCAAAACAAAGTTGGTGCAAAAAAATAAAATAAAAAATTGAAATGATAAAAAGTAAAATTTTAAAGCCCAGCCGCACAGCTGGTGTGTGTTGTGCACGAGCCCAGTCTGTACATGCTGTGGCACATTGTTTGTCGCACGCGGGGCCAACGCTTTTGCAAGAAGTGTTTCTTGCAGAAGAATATGATTTTTTTTTTTGCACACTAAAATTCCAACTCAGCTTTTTTATCTACCCTGCATTTGTTAGAAATTTAAGAAGCACCCCATTGTGGATGCACTAAGACTACCCACTGTGTTGTGGGTTGTTCTAGGTTGTGCAAACATGGGAAAAAAAAAAGCAACTACAATGAAGGCATGCTGCAACCACCTGTAACTCAAGCCAAAAAATTAAATGGTAAAAATTCAGAACTCATAATTAAATTTGTGATTTGCATTTTTATTGTATTTGCGGTAATAATGTATTTGTAATTCGGTTTAGTTATGTAATTTGCAATTTTTCAGTAGTAGTCATTGTATTTATAATATTTTTTAATTGTCTTTATGAATTTTAATTATATTTTTATATATTTGGTAGATTTTTTTAATTGAGTTAAAATTAATATAAATAATATATATATTAATAAAATAAAGTAAAAATAAAATAGATTATAGGTTGTTGAAAGTCATTGTAATGAGTAAAAATTAAATTAAATTGTGAATTGTATATGTGAAAGAGAGAGAAATTAAAATAAATTGGGGGTTGTAGCAGTGGGTAGGATGGTGACGGACAGAAATATCTTGGAGAATGGTAGTTGAATGTGTAAGCAAAAATTTGACTGTATTCAAAACTTAAAATAATTGGCTAAAATTAGACATTATTCAATATAAATTTTGCTGATGACTCATTTACACCACACAATGTATACATGATTTTCCACAAGTCAAGCGACTCAAGCCCCCCCTCTCTCTCTCTCTCTCTCTCTCACAAACACTCACACACAGTGCAGTCCTCCGGCCGGCATGGCAGCTTATGCTGCTCTCCTTTCCCTTGCTCAAACTACAGATCTGGATGCCTATCAACATCAATATATATTTTCCACTGATGCCGGAGAGAAAATCAGATCCATACACGTGTACGTGGCTTCTTTGTTATGGTACCTTCAAGATTATCCACAGAAAGCCAGGCGATTGGAGGCCAAGATCAGGGATGTAGCTCATAAAACAGAGAATATTATCGAATATTTTATGCGGCAGCGAATTGAACCTCGTACGATTTCATCACACGTCGAATTCGAAGAGCAGCTGGAAAATGTAACGGTGGAAATTGGTTTACTAGCTGGAGAAATCACGGAAGAACGACCTGCTGCTGTTTCGACACCATCATCATCAAGGCTTGCACCTACTGCAGGCAGCGATGCAGTGATCGGTTTAGACGGCGATCTGATGAAGATGAGGCTGCGGCTTTGTGAAGAGTCGCCCAATCTTAAAGTCATCCCCATACTGGGTATGGGAGGCATAGGTAAGACAACTCTTGCTAGAACTGTTTACCACGATTCCTTGATTATTCATCGCTTTGAAATTCGTGCTTGGGTTACGGTATCACAAGATTATAGTCCACGCACGTTCTGGAGAACTCTTCTTCTGGGACTTGTAGATTCGATGAAATTGTTTCATAAACAAATATGCATAGATGAATTTGATGAATCGGAAATTCCATTGGAGGTGCGTAAAATTTTGAAGAGTAGGAGGTATCTGGTTATAATGGATGATGTTTGGAGCACACAGGTGTGTGATGATACGATGAATATATTCCGCGATGACAATAACGGAAGTCGAATCATTTTAACCACAAGACTATCAAATGTGGCTACTTATCCTGTTTCTCGTAGCCCTGTTCACGAGATGAGTATGATGAATGATTCTCATAGTTGGGACTTGCTCAAGGGAAAGGTATTCACAAACAGCAATTGCCCAACTGACCTCGAAGACACTGGGAAAGAGATTGCGCGAAAGTGCTCAGGGCTGCCCCTTGCGGTTGTCCTGGTTGCTGGCATCCTGTCTCAAGTTGATCACACTCGAGCTTCTTGGTTGGAAATTGCCGAAACTGTGAATCCAGTTGTTGATCCGGAAATAGAGGAGGTACTATCTTTGAGTTACACCAACTTGCCTCATCATTTAAGGCCTTGTTTTCTACTTATTGGAGGCTTTCTATCAGATGTAAATATGCATACTTCCAGACTCATTAAGTTATGGGTAGCTGAGGGCTTTCTGACTCATCAAAATGAATGTGATGAAACATTGGAGGAGCAGGGTGAGAAGCATTTAGAGGATCTTGCCAAGAGAAATCTAGTAATTGTGAATGGTAGGAAGAGTAATGGGAAAATCAAGAGTTGCAGCCTCCATGATATGGTGCGAGGCTTCTGCATACAAAAAGCTCGTGAAGAGAAGTTTCTTCATGTTATGAATGGTCCACAAGGCTGGATGGATGAGCGACGAATCTGTTTCACATGTTCTGATGTTGATGTCATTTTATGTCCAACAGTCCGTACCATTCTATTTTTCCAAAACCATAATCTTCCTAGTTGGCTGGCATCATTGTCAACAATTGGAAGGTTGGTAAGAACTTTGTATGCATTAGGTGCAGACCTCGAAGTGCTCCCTTCCGAAGTTTTTGAGCTGTATCAATTAAGATATCTTGCTATAAGGGGCTCTTTCAACATTCCATCAGCCATATCTAATCTTATCAATCTTCAAACATTGATAATTCATCAAGACTTTGGAAAAGGACCCAAGAAGTATGAAGAAGTTGCATCTCGGTTTTTGCCATTGGAAATATGGGGGATGCTACAGATAAGGCATCTTATCTTTCATGCTCCTTATAGGCTACATAATCCCCCACAAGGATTAAATCTTTCTCTAGAAAATCTCCAAACTCTGTCGCTTGTGCTGGATGTTGTATGGAATGAAAATGTCATACAAATGATTCCAAATGTCAAAAAATTGGGACTTGTTTACGAAACCAATCAAGAGTTTAACCTCCACCTTCTCAGTGACCTGCATCAACTTGAAAAGCTGGAAATAAGGGGCTATCACCCTTTCTCTTGGCGGGTGCAAAATCTTACTACCTTTCCTCCTTCACTGAAAAAATTAACCCTGATGGGTGGGGGATTTCCTTGGGAAAAAATGCATATTATTGGTCATTTGCCTGATCTACAAGTGCTTAAACTACTAGACCATGCTTGCGATGGTGAAATATGGGAGACAGCTGAGGGAGAATTTTGTCAGCTAAGATTTTTGCTGATCTATAAATCACATCTTCGGCATTGGATAACTGCGAGCAGCCACTTCCCAGCATTCAAGTGTCTTGTGCTTCGTTCTTGTTGGCTTCTAACGGAGATTGAAGCAGATATTGGGGAAATTCCAACTCTAGAACTGATTGAGGTGGATCAGTATTGTGGAGTATCTCTTGTGGAGTCGGCCAACAAAATAAAAGATGATCAAGTGTCTTCTGGAAATGATGCCCTCCGAGTTCATGTCATCAATTCCAATGAGGTTAGATTGATCCTTGAATAATTTCAAGTCTGCATTTGGTATATATGTTAACAAGAGTCGAATTTATTTGAAGTATTATTTTGCAATACGTGTTATTATTTTTGTGTTCAGTAGTCAATACTTCCCGTCAATAATCTATATAATATATTAAAAAAGTAATTATTCTGAGATAGGCGAGAACAATTATTTTGTCTGTAACTCTAAAATTATGGCTGAAATTAGGGGAATAACAAATCAATCTTTTTTTAATAAAATTTAGAGTGGACAGTTTTCAATTTAAATCCATTTAATAATGGGTATAATTTATAATGAATAGATTTAAAATAAGATGTTAAACTTATCTTATTAGGGTCACATCTAATTAGATACGAAAGAAATTGAAACTATCGAAAATCTAATTTTAACTTAAATTAATATTGTTACTTTAATGAGTAGATATGATAAATCATAATTATATTTTTAACCTCATCCATGCATAATTTAATAATTTCTTATGATATAACGATGTGAATTATATAATGCATAATTAAAATAATATAAGCAAAGACAATAAATAAGTAAAATTTTGTGTCTCTAATTTTATTAAATTATACATAATAAATAATCAAATTATACATTTTTAGAATAAGAATTTAATAAATAAATATAACATAATAAAGAATAAAAAGAAAATGTTCATAGACAAGGAATATGGCAAACACAAATTGGAAGGAATTCATTTATTTTATAATTAGAAGAAAAATTATTTAGAATCTTTATTTGTAAGTCCAGTAACACCAAAGAAACACTATTCGAGTTTAGTGTACAAGGAAGTATTTAGAAATTTAGAATTTAAACTTCCATTTTAGATATTGAGCACTATTTTTTTTTATTTTTTTTTAAATAAGAATTCATTGATTTCAATCTCATCCCGATTCATGGCTTATTGAATGTAAGCAAAGAGCTTTAATCACTTGCGCTCAAAACTTGAACTTATTAAGCACATTTATATACACAACTATTATATATATGATATTCACATTTATGTTGTGGTCTAATTTAAATCACAAATAATGTTTGATACACTTATAATATTTTTACACTACTAAATTATAATAATTACGTGCAATCAATAATAAGTGTATTTATTTTATGTTGTCAAATACATTGCCTTATTTATAGAAATGAAAGTCTTATAAAGAGACAATTATTTTTTCAATTGGAATCGTATCTTTCATCTGTATCAATAATAATTGTGTTTATTAATTTTATGTTGTCAAATGCACACAATGTGTGTGGATGATTTGAAATGACAGATTTATTTGAAAGAGAGGATCTTGTATGTAGTTTTGCTTGCCATACTGATGCACTATAGGTAAAACGAAATAGATCTGCCTCTCATCCTCATTTTGCTTCGGAAAACATGACATAAATCCTCACGTTTACTTAATCTTTTTAAAATATGTTAATATTATATATTTTGAGAATTGTCGATTCAGGACCCAAAAGATAGTTAAATTATCAATTTAGGACCCGAAAGATGATTTGTCAATCCAGGACCCGAAAAATCAAACAATTCTCAATCCAGGACCTGATATTGAGGTCCTGGATTGAGAATTGTATGATCTTTCGGGCCTTGAATTGAGAATTTTTGTGATCTTTCAGGTCCTGAATTGACAATTAATCTTTCGGGTCATAAATCGATAATTAAACTATCTTTCGGGTCCTGAATCGATAAAACTCCTACATATTTTCATGATTTCATTAGATAGTGTGTATGTTATTCAATGCATATTAAAATAGGGTAATTCTAAACGCAACCACATTTTTTCTCAATACAGCCACTTATTTTTAAAAAAATGGATAATTATCTTTATTTTCACTATTTTGCCCTCATAGCCTCATAGCCATAACTAAAACTTTAATAAAAAATAAAAATGATTGAAATTCGAAACAAATAACTCCACTTTAGGTTTCGCAAGAAACTGAATTTGTTCTTCACTAGCTCCATTCAAGAACATGATTCGGGATGTTGTTTAACGACTATGTATATTGTTATATCTAGCTGAATAGATTTGGGTCTATCAAATTCCATCAGACATAGAGAGCAATTGCTTCGTAAACCAAATTTTGCTTCGAAAACCAATTTTTGTCAAAATTATCTTTCGTTTTGTTTCCTGCAAATTATTTGCTTCGTGACCCAATTTCATCGAGATGAAATTCTTAACTTGGTATCGTGGTGTTCCGTCATTAAATTTCAGGTAAAAGGGGTGATTTTCTACATTTCTCGTGAAAATGAAATTGGGGCTGTACATTTAAAACTTTAAATTTTTTAATATTGGGGCTATGAGGATAGTATGGTAATATTGTATAATTTTTTAATAGTTTTAAAATTGGAGGCTCTATGTTTAGAATTACCCACCAATAAACTAAAGTCTAAAGATGAGAAAAATAAAAAGTTATTCATTTTTCAATGTGGCAGGAATCTCAATCATCAAATTTTAAATTTGAAAAGCAGCTTGAAAGTGCCACGGAGGAAATTGGTTTAATCGCTGGAGAAGTAACAGAAGAGCGATCTGCTGCTGTTCCGACATCGTCATCAAGACATGCTCCTACTCGAGGCAGCGATGCAGAGATCGGCTTTGACTACGGTCTGGTGAAGATATTAGATTGGATTTTTGAGGACTCATCCCATCCTAAAGTCATCTCCATACTGGGTATGGCCGGCATAGGTAAGACAACTCTTGCTATAGATGTTTACAACCATCCAATGATCATTGAGCACTTTCATATTCGTGCTTGGGTTACTGTATCACAAGATTGTAGTCCACGCACATTCTGGATAACTCTTCTTCAGGGACTAGTAGATTCACAGGAATTGTTTCGAGAACATATGAGCCGAGATGAAATTGCGTCCGCAGTGCATCAGATTTTGTATGGTTGGAGGTCTCTCATTATATTGGATGATGTTTGGGACACACAGGAGTTTGATGATGTGAGGCGTATTTTAGAGGATATGGATGAGGGAAGTCGAATCATTTTAACCTCAAGAATATCAGAAGTAGCTACTTATTGGGACCCCCATAGCTCTGTTCATGAGATGAGTATGATGAATGATTCTCAAAGTTGGAACATGCTCGAGGGAAAGGTATTCCCAAACAGCAATTGCCCACCTGACCTCGAAGACATTGGGAAAGAGATTGCGCGAAAGTGCTCAGGGCTGCCCCTTGCGGTTGTCCTGGTTGCTGGCATCCTTTCTGAAGTCCATGAAACTCGATCTTCTTGGCTGGAAATTGCCAAAACTATGGATCAAGTTGTTGATCGAGAAATAGATCAGAAGGTACTATCTTTGAGTTACACCAACTTGCCTCATCATTTAAGGCCTTTTTTTCTGCTTTTAGGAGGTTTTCTATCAGATGTAGATATCCATGCTTCAAGACTCATTAAGTTATGGGAAGCTGAGGGCATTCTGAAACATCAAAATGAATGTGGTGAAAGTTTGGAGGAGCAGGGTGAGAAGCATTTAGAGGATCTTGCCAAGAGAAATCTAGTAATTGTGAATAGTAGGAAGAGTAATGGGAAAATCAAGAGTTGCAGCCTCCATAATAGAGTACGACGCTTCTGCATAAAGAAAGCTCATGAAGAGAAGTTTCTTCATGTTATGGATGGTCCACAGGACTTGATGGATGAGGGACCTATCGGTTTCACACATTCTGGTTTTGATAGCATTTTATGCCCAACACTCCGAACTAGACCCTTCCAAAACCATAATTTTGCTAGCTGGCTATCATCGTTGGTAAAAATGGGAAGGTTAGTAAGAATATTGGATGCATTAGGTGTAGAACTCAAAGAGCTCCCTTCGGAAGTATTTGAGTTGCATCATTTAAGATATCTTGCTTTAATGGGTTCTTTCAGCATTCCATCTGCCATATCCCATCTTGTGAATCTTCATACGTTGATCATTCATCATGCCTCTGGAAAACTGACGGCAAAACATAAAAAAGTTGCATCTCATGACTTTTTGCCATTGGAAATTTGGAGGATGCTACAATTAAGGCATCTTATCTTTCATGCTCCTTATAGGCTACATAATCCCCCACATGGATTAAATCTTTCTCTAGAAAATCTCCAAACTCTGTCGCTTGTGATGGATGTTGTATGGAATGAAAATGTCATACAAATGATTCCAAATGTCAAAAAATTGGGACTTGTTTATGAAACCAATCAAGAGTTTAACCTCCACCTTCTCAGTGACCTGCGTCAACTTGAAAAGCTGGAAATAAGGGGCTATCACAAATTCTCTTGGCGGGTGCAAAATCTTACTACCTTTCCTCCTTCCCTGAAAAAATTAACCCTGATGGGTGGGGGATTTCCTTGGGAAAAAATGCATATTATTGGTCATTTGCCTAATCTACAAGTGCTTAAACTACTAGACAATGCTTGCCATGGTGAAATATGGGAGACAGCTAACGGAGAATTTCATCAGCTAAGATTTTTGCTGATCTATAAATCAAATCTTCGGCATTGGATAACTGCGAGCACCCACTTCCCAGCACTCAAGTGTCTTGTGCTTCGTTCTTGTGAGCATCTAACGGAGATTCCAAACCTAGAACTGATTAAGGTGCATCAGTCATTTGGAGTATCTGTGTGGCGTCGGCCAACAAAATAAGATATGATCGAGCGATTTATTTTGATGATGACCTTCAAGTAAATATCATCCATTCCAATGAGGTAAGAGTTTTATTGATCTCTTATTTGGTATTTATATGAACTGGACTATCATTTATTTAAAGTAGGGAAGGTCTTGGGTTAGGCAGGCCTAAACGATTAAGGCGAGTTTTATCCATTAACCTAAGATTTAGGCGGGTTTTATCCATTAACCCAAGCCCAAACCCATATAATATACCCTATTTGGGATGGGTGAACCCATTTGGGTAGGATAAAACCCGCCTAAACCGTTTAGGCCTGCCTAACGCAAGTTTTTGCCTTAAAGTATTATTTTGGAAATGATTTTTGTTTTAATTTTTTTAATAGTAATACAATAATTTAAACTCACATACCTAAATGTTCCCGTGATAGTTTGAATTCATAACTTTTTGGACAAAGGCAATGTGATTTCATCACTATATCCGGGGACAACTTTTTTTTTTTTTTTTAATTCTTATTTATCAATAATGACTTTTTTTTCATAAATGCTAAGAAGTTGAGGGAATCTGTAGTGATGAACTAAAGGGAAAAGATTATCAAGAGTGTTGTGGAAATTATGCCCTTTAACTTCGTCTGCATTCCTATGCGACCGACTTCTACTTATCGTTCAATAATATATACTTTTATTTGATGCATATAGTGAACAATATTAGTTCAAGCTCTATACAACTCCCAGTTGTATCATCCTCTTTTTCAATTTAGGCTGACATTAAAATAATTATTCTAGTAAACTATATATAATTTCTATAATTCATTTTTTTCCTTCTTTTAATCAATTTTTGGATGTTTTCTAGAAAAAGCTAATATCTGAGATTATAAAACAAATAATAACTAACATATTTGAAACAACACTATTGGTTTTCTTTGCATTTATCATTCATAAAGTATGAAATATGAAGTAATAATAAACAAATATAAAGTTTCATGTGTGTGGATTTGAGCCGTCTCTTGTATTTTCAGTCTTTCATCTCTAATAAAATAGTTGATCCATCTTTCATTTCTATCAGGATGAGTGGGCAGATACATGATGATGTACCGAGAAGGAGCCGAAAGTAAGAGTTAGTTACAATAATTTTGCTTTGTATTTTGTCTATAAATAATTGTTTTCATTCATATTTTTGGTTCTTACTAGTTTGAAGGTGGAGTTGATGCAGGGGCTGCTACTGCATATAATCCACGCAGATTGGCTGTTTTGCTGCAGTTTTTTGTTATGCTTCATGCTGCTGCTGCAGCTGGGGTTTCCCAGCTTTTATGCTACAGAGTGTGGGTGTTGACTGCTTGCTGCTGCTTTACTGCAGTTTTGCTGTTACTGCTTATTGTTCCATTTGCCGACTTGCTTGGAATTTGGTATTGTTGTTGATTGGTTTGGTTTATTGTTCTGCTAGTGATTCTTTCTTCTCAGATTGGAAGAAGAATTCTTATATGCTTCATGCATGGATTACGAATATTGTGCGTAGCTACTTTATGCTTTTGTCACTTAAATTTGATGCTTATGCATTTTGATTGGATTAGCTGATAATTTTCAGCTTTGATTTGGTTATTATGCCAATATTTAATCAATAAGCGATCCTATATCTTCCTCCAACACGACGTCATCACCTGCAACGATGACAAAGAACGGCAACGTGATGGCCGACGACAAAGTATCTGTAGATGGAGGTGAGAGTTTCATCATTGCGGGGAGAGGAGGGCGGCAGATGAAGCTTTAGATCGGCGAAAGGGACGAAGAAATGGGGTTTGGAGAGGAAGGGAGATGAAGAGTGGAGAGAGCGGCGCCACACACTAGACATGATGGAGGGTGAGAAACTAGGCCGGTGTAGACGGCGCTTGAGATCGGCGAAAGGGACGAAGAGATAGAGTTGGAGTTAGGGGTGTGAATAGGTTGGGCCGCCCAACAGGGGCCTACGGCCTAGCCTACCACAGGCCAGGCCAAGTTGGGCTTAATTTTTTAGTAGGCCAGACTTAGGCTATTTATAAAGCCTTTTTAGTTAAGCAGGCTCAGGTCCGGACTTTAAATTGGTCTCCAAATCTAGCAGGCCGGCCTATTTAAATAATTATATATTATATAATCGATAAAATATATTTATTATTATTTAATAATAATAAACTATATATAATTTAGAAATAAAAAATATATTGAAAATTTTATTTGTTACCAAATAATATAATAATGTAAATACTATGCATATTTGATTTTGAAATTATATGATATATTTATAATTTAAGAAATAAAAATAATTATAAATATAAAATAGTCTCAAATAGGCTTTTAATAGTGTAAGAATCAAGCCTATTTTACTTAAAAGGCTATGCTTAGGCTCGAAAAAAAGCCTATAGTAGGTAACAGGCCAGGTTCGGGCCTCTTATAACCGGCACAAGCCTACCGAGTCAAAGCCCAGCTTGGCCAACCTATTTCCACCTCTAGTTGAAGGGGAAGGTAGATGAAGAATGGAGAGAGCGGCACACACACAACATACAAATGAGGGTGGGAAAGTAGGGCGGTGCATACAGCTCTTGAGATCGGCGAAAAGGACAAAGAGATAAGGTTGGAGGGGAAGGGAGAATCAGAGTGGAGAGAGCGGCGCACACACATACATGAATGAGGGTGGGAAACTAGGGTTGGGGGTTTTATTTACATGATTAATTAAATTAATTAATCATGTTTAATTAAGTTAATTAACCTTTAATTATTTTTATTTTGGGAAATAAGATAATTGTTTGGGACAACCCAAAAAGGAAACCGAGATAATTGTTTCGGGACGGAGGGAGTATTTAATTAGTTTCTCTATCATCCACATCACTAATTATCAATCCAATCCAACCATAATAATTTTAAAAAGTATATCCATGACCACCCAACCATCTAACCACATTATATATAATTTTTTATTTAGTTTTAGTTAATCCTATATTTAAAATAATAATACAATTTGAATTTAATTAAAAATATATATAAATCATAAATCGATTAGTAAAATAAAATTGACATAGATTACGTAAAAAAAAATACAACAACTACGAAATAAAATAACATTACATAAAATAACACAACTATTTGAAATAAAATCACAATATAATTTATTTATATATATATATATATATAAAATATATAGTAAAATTAGTCTTTATTTGTAAGGAATAAGAAATTATGAATTTCATATATTTTTATTTATTATTATATAAATTATATATTAATTTTATTAGTATAATAATAATAAAAAAATTAATCAACAAATATGACATAAGTGTTCACATTTGATTGGCTAAGATATAAAGAGAGAGAGTGAAAGGACAAGGCGGAAATATTGTTCTTCGTTTCTGTGGAAAATATCACTCTTACATTCAATTGCTTCATATAGCAATTTCTTCAAAATATATATATATATATATATATATATATATAAAAGAAACCCTACTCAAGTGAACAGAATGCTAATGTGTAGGGAATGAATCTGCAGCGTACACCTGCACCAATCAGAAAACTCCAGTTGCTGCTATATGAATTGGCCATATCAAGTAACAAAATGTGAACTTTTCTTGTGCATAACAAAAACCTCCATGCCAAAATCAATGTCTTATTCAATAAAACTCATAATGTTCATTACCACATTCTGACATGTTTGGTGGAGATGAATGATGAGATTTAGCTGGATTTAACACCTTTTATCCTTTTAATAACTCAAGTGCTCAACATTCCCCTTTTAATTTTGGAAACAAACTCATTTCTCATATCGGAAATAGAAGGAGGAAATTCTTTGGCTATAGAATTCACATAAATTTCATATGGGGAATGGCTACAACTTGAATGGAGTGAAGGGGAGGAAGTACCTTGTGCAGTGGGTGTGGATAAGGGTGGGACGGTATGGTATATCGAATTTTTTTTGTCATACCGTATACTGTACCGACTTTACGGTATGAGAAAATACATACCGTTATCGTTACCTTACCGTAACTATCGGTATACCAAAGTTTTGGTATAACATAAATTGAATATCATTACCGTATCATAATAAGGGTACATTGTATCGTACCGAGATTTTAAGGTATACCGTGATATATCGTAACAGTATACCATACCGTACACAATATTATTAATTAAAATAATATATAAATATTAATGATATTTGTTAGTCCCAAAAATCAGAGAATATATTGTGCAACAGAAGTGAATTCAAATTTGCTCGTCTCTGGAAACTGACTGAAACTCAGTTTCCAAGTTATCGAAAAGTGACTTTAGGATCAGAATAATTCTTAAGTAAGTTTCACGATATGCACTTCAATACTTAGACTAGTATTGAAGGTTTCAATGTAAGTTTGGAAACTTGATAATGCAGAATCTTAAAATAAGCAAGTAAATGACTCAGAATATTTTATAGTGGTTCGGACTTTAATATCCTACGTCCACTCTTCCTAATTTAATCGTGGAATCCACTAAGTTTGACTACAAGCCTCCTTACGATCTATGAATAACCCGTCGGTACTCCGTCCTTCGGTTTTGCATTTGTCACTCGCCTAGGAATTCCTTGTTGACTTAGTCTTCAAGTCGAAGTGTGGACGCGCCTCGCAACCTTCTTCCTGGTAGGTTGGATGTTTCCTCGTTTTTCCTAAAACTAAGCTTGTTCGGCAGATGCTTGAGATAGTCAATATCCCAGAGTAGGATATCAATTGCTGTGAACTCAAAAAGATATATTCACCAAGAGTATAGCTTCAGCTAAAAGCTTCGGAAGCTTCGGTCTCGTGCTTAGGAAAGATAACACAAAAAGATTAACTTGAGTGGAAACTCAAGTCTCGTGACAAGAACACGGAGATTCTGAGTGTGAGTAGAAAGTTGAGCAGAATAACGGCTTAGCTTTTCAGAGAGTTTCAGGTATGTTCTTCGTTCGAAATGCTGGACTATTTATAGTCTTGAGGGGGACAATTTGAATTTCCTCCCGTTAGACACATGAATCATGTCATTAGACACATTGAAGTTGTCGTCCAATCATAGCCCATACTTTTGTCTGTACTGCTCTGCTTTGCCACCCGTTTTATGCTTTTGGCAGTGTACTTTCCCCCTGCTCTTGTCAGAGTAAGCTTCAGTCCGAGGAATCCAAGTATGAGACATCCTCTACTGACTTTGACTTACTGTTTGAAACGCGTCTAACTTCAAACACATGTGCTTCACGAACCTCTATACTGACATTCCAAAGCTAGTGTAGGCCTTCTCCATACTGATATTTCAAACTCAGTAGAGGCTTCCTTCAAACTGACTTCCCAAAGTCTATACAGCCTTTAGCTATACTTAAAGAAACTTAGTTTCCAAACTTAGTTTCTAGAAAACTAAATTTCTGGCCTTACTAAGTTTTCAGCGCGAACACTTATCTTCAAATCTCGAGCATATCTTCGTGATTCTTCACTCGGTCTTCAGTATCTAAGTTCTATTACAACTTGAACAATCTTATACAAATGATTACATTAAAGACTCTAGAAACTTAGTGCTAAAGTGAGTTTGACAAGTAAGGGTTGAACTGAAACTCAGTTCCTAACAATATTATTATTTAATTAAAAAATAGGTTCCAATACAACGTTTCACCGGCTATGCGGTCAGCAGTCGCGTCCCGATTACCACCAAATTGACAGTTTAGGTAATAATACTAATTAGCTATACAAAGATGTATTTTTTAGGTAACTCAATTTATTTGTGTTTGTCAACTAACCGATGTGAGATATCAAAATGGCTCCTCATTTATAGATGTTTTTATTATGTGTGTTTTATTCTTTATCAATATTGGATGCTTTATTATGTAGGATAATAACTTTAAAAAAATTAGTCATTTTTGTTGTTATTTTTCTTCTAACCATATTTTTTTAAAACTATTTTTTATTGTTATTTTCTTCTAATCCTATTTTCAACAACATGTCATACGATTTTATTAACTCATTAATTTTTTTTTATCATCATCAAACTAAAATTGTTATTTACTTTTGTTTAAATATTATTGACCATTTTGTATTATATTCTATCATTCTACATTTATAAGTGCAATAATATAATATAATATTTTTTAATAACTATACACAATTAAGTAAAATGCCCATATATATCAAATTGTTAAATTAGAAGAATTGAAATTGTGAATTATTATAATACCAAAATATGACTTAACACTAATATTATTTATGTTCAAAACAATAATGTTAATTTACATCATAAAAATCAAATTATAATAAAATAAGTATTAAAAATAAAATAATAATGTACTAATAATTATTAAAAATTCAATCTAAGTATTATTCTTAAAACGCCTAAATAACAAAAATAAGTTGATCAATGGAAAATAAACAATTAAAATTAGAAAAATATTATATATGACCATTGATTGAAATAAATATATATGAATAATACTATTATTAATTATATTAATATTATTTAAAATAAAAATAATATTTATATATTCAGTACGGTATGTAGACGGTATACTCTATATTTTAGAATCTCATACTATTACCGTACAGTAAATTTTCAGTGCGATATGATACCGTACTGTTATTGACGGTATATCAAAATTTCGATATAATATGTACGGTATATCGATTTTTCGGTATTTTTTCCTACCCCTAGGTGTGGATCCCTGTGAGTAGGGGCGGCAATCTCCAACCCGACACGACAACCCGACACGAACCTAACACGAAAAAAGTGGGTCGGGTCAACCCATTTAATTTTTCGGGTCAGTTTCAGGTCAACCCATCTAACCCATTTAATTTTCGTGTCGGGTTCGGGTTAATTTCGGGTTGACCCGCAAACCCATTTAACCCACCAATAAAATTTAATAAATAAAAAATATTTCAAAACACAAAGCCTAATCCCTAAAATCAAATGTGAGTCGTGACATCCCATTCCAATTTCCCTTCATCCTTCTCGTCCGCCGTCTACAGCTTTCCACAATTCCACTTCTCATCCTTCTCACCACCAGCAACCACGACCACCGCCGGCATCTTCTCGTCGCCGGTCGCCCGTCCCTCCCTCCCTCTCGCTCACGCTGCTGCAGTGTTTCTCGTGGCTCGCCATTCCCTCTCCTCTCACTCACACTTCGCAGACAACAGACACACTGGCCGCCTCTCGCCGGCGCCGCTGCTGCTCACGTTTCCTCCCTCTCGCTCACACACGCTTGCCGGCGCCGCTACAGCTCTCATAATTACGAAAAGGAATAAAGGATATATAAAAGACATTTAAAATTCAAATTCATTTTATTCTTTTTTAGGGTTTTATTTTTTTTTTAATTTTCAAAAATTAAACAGGTCATTCGGGTCAGTTTCGGGTCGACACGAAAATAATCGTGTCGGGTTCGGGTTGGAATTCTCGACCCGCGGAAATATACGGGTCGGGTTCGGGTTGGCGTGTCATGTGTTATTATCAGGTCGCAACCCGACCCGTCAACCTGAACCCGACCCATTTGCCACCCCTACCTGTGAGGAGGAGGTGCTTTGGACCTAATGCATTGGATTAGAAGATTTTGTTGTACTTGTTAGAGTAATTCTAAATACAACCATCAATTTTTTTTAGTGTAGTCCTTATTTAACATAAATATAATATAAACTTACTAATTTGTCCTCAGCTTGAATTATTAAGTAAGAAACTCATAACTGCTCCATTTTTCATATAGCCCCTTCGAATAAGAGAGCAAATTGTAAGGCTACTTCCCCTCGTTCCCGATTATATCGACAATAACAATATTTAAAATGCAATTGAAGCTATTGCTTGAATTTCACATGAATTACTCTAGTTTCTAATATATTTACAAGTATTAGTTGCTTCATAAATTAGCCAAAACAAATTAAGGCAAAGATAGGAATTCAACAAAAAATATTCAAATTAATTATTTTAAAAAATGCTGTTGCAGAATGTTTAACTTCGGACATGCAAAATGTCATTGTCTCAAACTTTCTCGCCTGAATGAGTGAGCCGCATACAGTTTTTAAGATAGTAGCTATACAAAAATTAGGATTTTGAGGATATAATAGTAAAATTATATAATATTTTTATTTATTTTAAATAAGGATGCTATGTAGAGAAAAATGGTGGCTTTATTTAGAATTAAACTTCTTCTTAATAAGCATAATTAATTATAGTGGTTTGATGGTGTTTATCGTGATCAACATTCAACTAGTATTTTTGTAATAGAGTAGAAGGTTTTCTTAATGTCTTTATTTAAAAATTAAAAAAAAAATCATTTACCAGTCTTTACTTTTCTTTTCTTTGTGAGAGCATCAATCTGCTTCAACTAGGGGTTTTAACCTTTTAGATAGCTAATGAAAATATCAACAGTGATCCACTGAGGAAGCAAATAATAGATCAGATAAATTTAGTGATTATTACATCATTAAATTACTTATAGTAAAAGAAGAAGAAAAAATCAAGAGTAATCAGAGATCTAAACTGTGATGAAACTTCACAGAAAGTGAAGAATTCAAGATCGTTTGGAGTTTCCTGTTTGTCAAGCTAGTTTAATAGAAGGCGATGAACATCAAAAATAATTTAATATTGCTTATTTGAATTCTATGCAACTTTTTGTTCTCAAATGAGTCAGCAGCAATTTCTTTATTTGTTAATTTCCAATGGCAGCCATGAATTCGTGACTTTTCCCATATTCAACAGTTCACATGTAGATACATGTAAGTATAAATACTTGCATAGTTTCCCATCTTACCTTATTTTTCCCAGTTCTAACAAGCATCATGGATCAGACAAGCATCCTATGTTGTGTTGTGTTGTTTCATTGCCTAATCACATCTTGCACTGCAGCTCCCAGCACTGCAACAGACCAATCATCTCTTCTTGCTCTGAAATCCTCCATTTCGTACGACCCTCAGAATGTCATAAAAACAAACTGGTCCGGCTCTAGTCATGTCTGCAGCTGGATTGGAGTCAGCTGCAGCTTGAGGCATCAAAGAGTGACTGCTCTGGATGTTTCAGACATGTCTCTGCAAGGCACAATCCCACCCGAGCTAGGCAATCTTTCGTTCCTCTCGTCTCTCAGAATGAGTAACAACAGCTTTGATGGCAGTTTACCACAAGAATTGGCTAATCTGCATAGGCTAAGATTGCTGGATTTGAAAATGAACAATTTCAGTGGCCCTCTTCCATCATTCCTCACCTTATTGCCAAATCTGCAGTACTTGCACCTATCTCTTAACAGTTTTTCTGGTCCTATTCCAGCATCAATATCAAATATTTCGAAGCTGGAGGAGCTGGCCCTGAGCAGAAACTTTCTTGAAGGTGGAATCCCTGTGGAAATAGGCAAACTTATGCGTCTAACCTTTCTAAACTTGCAAGGGAATCAACTGATAGGACCTATATCACCTATCTTTAATCTCTCAGCTCTGCAAGTTATTGGTTTAACGCGTAACAAGTACTTGACTGGTGAGCTTCCAGCAAGTATCTGTGACAATCTCCCATTTTTGGAAGAGCTATATCTTTCCAGCAATTGGCTTGATGGAAAGATACCATCAAGTTTACAGAAGTGTGAGCATCTCCAAGTACTAGGACTCTCTGGCAATGATTTCAGTGGCAGCATTCCACGAGAACTCGGAAACCTGACAAGGCTGACAGGGCTGCATCTTGGAGGGACCAGGTTAAGAGGTACTGTCATGTTGTAAGAGAACTATGGTATCTTCTTCAATGTAGTTGAATGTAAGCTCTTCTTCTTCTTGTCAGGTGAAATACCTCACGAGTTTGGTGAACCTGGAAGTACTAGGACTGAGCTGGAATAGACTAAGTGGCTCCATTCCTCAAAGTATATTCAACATTTCATCACTGCAGCAGTTCATATCCACTGGAACTCTTCTATCAGGTGAACTCCCGCCTAATTTAGGCGAGGGGACGCCCAATCTTGAAGCTCTATATTTAGGAATGAATAACTTCAATGGATTCCTTCCTGCCTCCATCTCGAATGCTTCGTCGCTTAGAATACTAGACCTTCCTCGAAACAGCTTGACAGGTCCAATTCCTGATTCACTAGGCAGCTTAGAAGGTCTAGAAGTGTTGAATTTAGGAGCCAACAAATTCACAAATCCCTCATCTTCTGAGCTTATTTTCCTTACTTCTTTAACAAAGTGTCGAGATTTGAATGAGCTTGGCATCTGGGAGAACCCTTTAGGAGGAAAGCTTCCGACTACAATTGGAAACTTCTCTGCCAAGCTCACAATATTTGTAGCATTTTCATGTATGATTCAAGGAGAGATTCCTCAAGAAATAGGCAGTGTGACCAATCTAGCTATGTTGGATCTTTCTGACAATGAGCTGATAGGCAATATACCAACTACGATCTCTAAGTTACAGAAGCTTCAGAAAACTATACTTGTACAGCAACAATATTTCAGGCTTCATTCCATACGAAATCTGCAGTTTGGGAAATTTAGGAGCTTTACAATTGAGCCATAACCAAATTTCAGGCTCCATACCAGCTTGTATAGGAGA